>JAQFZT010000049.1:0-51154 GCA_034696325.1 Camisiidae sp. | reverse complement strand
ATGGCCCTAGTTCTTTATCCCACTCACTATATCCTAAATGAATTTAGTGAATTATCTGTTTTGCTATTATTATTAATAATTAAGTATTAAATATATCTGTAAATATGATTAAATGTGTTTAACTCAAAACCAAATTATGGGTTTTGCTATTTTGATTCTTCAAAATTTCAAAAATTCGAAATTTATATTGTTAATATATTCTTGCTATTTCAATTGCTTCAATTGTTAATTTTAATTTAGTTTGTAATTTAATTGCTAAATTTAATTCAGTTGGTGCTTCAATTGTAAAATTTAATTCAGTTTGTGGTTTAATTGTTAAATTTAATTCAGTTAATGATTTGATTGTTGAATTTAATTCATTTGGTTCACTAATTGTTAATTTAATTCAGTTGGTAGTTTTAATCACAATTAGGGGCGCAGAGAAAGGATGAACTGAAATGCTGTTAGGCTTAACACTTTGGCTATAGCACTCCTGGAAATAGAAAATCGGAAATGAGGGGTAGAAACTAGTGCTTTCCTTCATGCCAACCGGAAACGTATAACATTTGTGTACTGTCATCGAACACATCTACTTCTTGGTAGTGATCTATTTATGATCCATGCGTCGTATTGTCTACATAATGCATTACCTTTACCCTACATATATATATATTGTTTAGTGTAAAGGTAATGCAGTAGGTAGTCATCACGACGTTTGGATCCCGAACAGATCACTACCGTACTCTTCCTTCTTAAATTTTAATTGTTAATTAAGGTAATAAACTAAGTTTCAGATAAAAAAATTTATATAATAAACATGAAAGAGAGAGAGAGAGAGAGAGAGAGAGAGAGAGAGAGAGAGAGAGACAGACAGACAGACAGACAGACAGAGACAGACAGACAGACAGAGAGAATTAGAATTTAAAACTGATTCTAATTACTTAATCTTCATAATGATAATCTGAAAATCAATAAGTCGTTTATTAATAAGAAAAAACATTTGGAAAAAATGAAAATTTTTACAAATATTTATATCGTAACCATTTTTATGCTATAAAAGTTTCGATTTTTAAGTTTCGAATCTCTTATTTTGCACAAAAATAAACTGTTTGGCTTTTATAAATATTGAGAAATATTGATTTTCTTTCTCACTGCATATCTTCATATCGATATCTCAATATTGGGAGCGAAAAAAGAAGTCATGAGTTAACAATCACTTAACAATATGTGTCAATAAAGTCAAAACCTAATAAAATAAGAGACAAAGAAGAAAAAGTCTTTATTGTCTTTATTTCATTCTTATTCGATCTCTTTTTTAAGTGACAAAAAACTAGTTCAACAAAATTATATTAGATTTTTTGGGGTGTAAAATATGCCCAATTTTTTCTGACTGTTTTCCACAACAGAATTTTGTAAAATCCCCGCTCGAAGTGATAAATTATGAAAGAAGTGAACGGATACAAGATAAAGGTTTCTCTACACTATTATTTACTTTTAAGTCAATTTATAATTTCAAAACGAAAGAAAAAAGTCCTCAAAAAATCCATGAAATTTAATGACATTAGATATTGAGTAGAGAGAGAAAAACATTGAAATAACTAAATATTCAAATGATATATAGTGTGAGAAAAAGTCTTATCTCCTAAAACTCATTCCTAACCCTATTGTAAGCTAGAGTTACATTCCTATTAATTTTGTCACTCTATCTTCTATTTGTCTGTATTTTTTGAGAATTTTTGACAGCATGTGAGTTGTCATTTGATTGACAAATCGATATACACTATAGTGTTATTATAAGATTAGCTGTTGACATATTTTTGTCACTAATCCAAATCTTATTATTGTGTTTCGCTTCACTGGTCGCCCACTGATAAAGTCATTCTCTAATCCCTATTGTGTTTTCATAAAACACATCATACAATATATAATAGTATTTTTCTTCCTATTTTTCACTTTTCTCTTCATGTCTCTCAACATATTCTGACTTATATTTATACTAAATATAGACTTAGAGACAAAAAAGTTAAGACAAATAGGGATATAATTTTCATAGTATTAGTATTTTGTCAAATAAAATATGATCGAGAAGAAGGACCAAAATAGATGCCAATATTTCAGAAATATGTTTATTGCAAACGATATGCAGGAATAATAACTTAATTTATATTCAGTATGAAAAGCGAATAAATTTATACGATCGAAAAGTTATCAAAATCTTAACACATATTTTTTGAAAGATTTTTCTTAGAGCTTCACTTTTCTCAGTCAATAAACTAGTGGTAAATCAAAATAAAAGAAAAAATCTTAAAATAGCTCTTAAGATAAAATTAGAAATAAACACAAAAATTGATCTCAAAATTAGGATTTTTTTGAAATAAAATTTTTTGCTAACAATTTTATTTTGATTCACATGTGTTCACAATCAAAGATCTAATTGATATAATTTTTACCCCATGTATTGAATCGATGATTGAAATTTTTAATACTTTATACATTATAAGTGTTTTTTTCTCCAAAAATTCTTTACTCCATTCCTTCATCTCATCCACTTTTAATCAACACGATAGTGTCATAGCATCACATCTTTGCAATTTCTTTTTTCCTAGTTTTTTATTCCTTTACTCTACTCTTTCTTCATCTCATTCTATCATTTTATTCTCTTCTTTACTTTTCTTATTCCCTTTTATTTTATTATTTAGGTTCAAATTTTCTCTTTTGCTTACTTTCTTACTTTAGTAGTTATTGTTGTGCACAATAGTGTATTGAAATCGGTGAGAGATTAGTGTTTTTCAGATAGAGAAATCAGTTTGCAGTCGATTTTATGAAAGAATTATTTAATAAAATAATTCACTCAATAGAGGAATTTCTGTAACTTTTGTACCTCTTTTGAGACTTAAACCCGCTATTGATGAAAGGCTAAGATTGACTTAAGTCTTCTATTCTAACAATTACCGAATACTAATCTCACTGAATCGTCCATCAAAGTGTTGGTCCCAATGTTTTTGTTGGGAGTTAACTTACAAGTCGCTGTTTCTTATGTGATCATCACATTTGAGTTTCAATGAAAACCAATTGTAGTGCACTTAATACTACTCCTATTCTGCTTCACTATATTTCTTATTTTCTTACTTTCTTTACTATTTTTATTTCTCTTTAACTCCATGTCTTTCGCTAAGGAAATGCTACTTCACTCCGTCTTATTTTTTCTCCTATTTCTTCTTCTTCTTCTCAGACTCACTAAATCTGCGGAACTGATAATGAAATGATATATTGTTCACAATAGTTGAACACATAAACCAAAATCAATTTGATGGGAATTTGAGTTTCATTTTATATGGTTTTTTCGGATGGCGTTGTAATTGACAATAAAAACTTCTTTTTTTAGTTAAACAAACTATTAAGGCATGCATTCTCTAATCATTTAATCCTAACTTTTGAATTACAACATCATATTTAATGAGAATTTAATATGGAATCAATTAATTATTAGAGTTTAAATAGAATTAATTGTCAACTCATATGACCCCTCTGTCCTCTGTTGCGTTGCGCTTCAATTTTCACATCTCTCTTCAAGCTCTTCACGAGCTTTTATCAATTTTTCTTATACAAAAAAATATTTTGTTCACCGATAAATTTAACATTAATTTTCATATTTATACACATAAAAATACTTAGATATTTGTTATTTTGGGAGAATATTTGTTTGAGAGCTCTTTTTATAAAATTTTTATAATAAACCAACTTTTATACCATCATAAATATCATAGGTTTTTAATAAGGAATCCAAAGTATTTCTAAAGAGGCCCTTGTTTTAATGCGTGGGGTTTTTATGTCAATTATTAGTTAATATTTTTTTCATATAGTATGAGATGAACAGATTTAAGAGCTTCAATTATTACAGCTTTTATAGTAAAATCACAATTTTCCAATGCATGCCTTAGTAGAGAAAATTGAATGCTTGCCATTACTTTTTTAAATTTTCAATATGAATGCTTTTTTGACTGAACTTGAATTCCTTTTGAACTAAACCAGTGATCGCCCACTCATTCAACTCAATTTCACTTACAATATCTTTTCTTTCAATGATTTAATTTATAGTTTTTAATTCTCAAAGTAATTTAACTTTTTAATTGATTTATAGCATTTGACATAATAAAACTTGAGATTTGAATAACTTAAAGGGAATCTAAATTTTTAACGCCATTTCACAGTTCGATCGCGTATATTATTAGTAAAAAGTGTTTAAGTAATACTTGAAAAAATTGAATACGAAGAGAAGAAAACGAGATCAAAATTATCTCATTAATGACTTTTAAAACTGATAGCAGTTCAACATTTATTAAATATCAAAATAGTTTTCAAATCGTTTTTTCAATGAATATTTTTGAGATAATTTTTTAAACTGCTTTTTCTCATATAAATACAGATTTTTATCCACATTTTAGAAATATTTTTGTATTCATGGATAAGTTTAGAAAAACTCAAAATAATTCGATACTTGAATTCAATCTCAAGAATTTTTCTATCAATTTCAAGTTCTAAAGGAAGAATTTCTTTAAAATGTTTTCAATATATTTCACCCCAATATTAATTATTATGCTTTGAGCCAAATATAAAATGCTATCATTTCATGATGAAAACTAGCGTTGATTTCCTTTCAAGATTACAATTTGACTTTTCTTTAAAAATGTTATTTGGCTTGTTTTGATATTTTTGTAATTTTGCTTTCTTTAGATTTTACTTCTGATGAAAAAATTTGTCTTACTTTGGATTTATCTATAGAGTAATTATTTGAGAACTATTTATTTAAATTTTGATTTGGTTTTCGAAAGCGAATCAATACTTATAAAAACGTAGTACTTATTGAAAAGAAACATTTATTCTTTCATAAGTAGACTTACAAAACATATTCATTTAATTACATGTTTATACCTTAATATAAATATAATTGATATGCATTTTGACATAAATATTGAATAAGAAGACGACAATAAAAAATAGATGTCTCTATTCAGCCGACGAGTGCCACCAACAGTTTGGACCATATTATGCATTAAAATAATGATAATAATAGTAGAATGAGTTTATAATACATATTTTCCTGCAATTTTTCATACCATTGCCATCAATCATATTCAACATTCATCTCATGTCAAATCTATTTTTAAATAACTTCTTTGTATTCTAAAAGAATGAACTTTTTTGATGTATTGCAAGAGAAAATATGAAGTTTATATGCAAATAATATTTTATTTTAATTATTATTTTCAAGAGAATAAAATAGTTTATATTAGTGTTGTTTCGCTTTTCGATAGCGAAATGAAAAATTTGATTAAAAGCTAAAGTGAAAGCTTAATTTCAGTCAAAAACTGTAATATTATTTCACGTAAAAAATGACCATTTTTCGCAATTTTAATTCATTTTTATGAAGGACATCGAGTATATGAGTTTGTAATCGAAAATTGACAAAATAATGAAAAGTTAAACTTAAAACTTGAAATCAATTCAACACTAGTTTATATGAGTAGAACAGAAATTTGGAATAACAAATAAATTTAAATGCTATAAAATAGCATGAAATCTGTTTATCAGATCGTGTTTTTATTCAAATTGAATATTTTTAATCTTCATTCCAAAGCAAATCTCAATTTAACAAACATTTTAAGAGGCTTTTAATTTAATTTTCATTAGAAAACTATGAATGAATAGCAAATGAATTAAAACTCTTGACAAGTTTGCAAAATTACAATCTAAAGCTTAAAACAAATTGAATTTGAAATTTGATTTGTAAAAAAGGACAAAAAACAAGATTTAAGCAGAAAATTTGATTCGTGCATAACATTAAAGCCAACTTGTATTGAAATTTGTTTGTTTCTGACACTTATAATCAATTTGTTAATAAGAGTAGATGTGAGTCACAAAAACAGTGTCACTAAACTTAAAGCTAGCTTTCAATTAGTGGCGATCCCTTATTATATTAAAGTGTTGGTGTATTTTAATTAATTTTATCCGCGAAGTATTATTCCTATGTTTATGTTGAGCTCTAATACCAATTAAGTGTCTGTTAGTATTTTTACTGCCTCTAGAATTTCGATAGCGTTTTATGTATAAGCAGTTTGGGAGCGATGTTTGAATTACAGCTTCGGTTAATTTTATGATAATTCTTAGGATTCACATTAGGATAAAGAGACAAAACTTTTTCCTTTTAAATACAGTATCATTGAGTTTCTCGATTAACTAATTATTTATTGATGAGTTGTTTGATATTATGTTTGTGTTTATCGTTTTTTAAAATTACTTTAAAATCAACATTAAATCTTCTTTTATACTTAACTCAATTTTACAGTTCTGTACTTATGATGACTTAAGCAATATTTTCATTACTGATATTTTTAAAATTTTGAAATTTTTCTCTTCTCAACTCTTCGAGAAAAAGTTTGAAACTAAAACCCACGAAAAGTTATCTGAAAAGCAGTCTTAGTAAACAAGATATGAAATGAACTTTTAGTTTCAAAATGAGTTTATTTTTTAAATAAGAGAAAAATTCTGATAAATTGTATAATATTCAGTGACTACTTATTCATGGATTCGAGATCAATGTTATTGCTATTCAAACCTTCAATCAATTATTAAATTTTTGAAAATATTGTAAAATAAACTATTTTTCAGACCCATTACCGGTATTTCAGAATAAAAAGTGTTCACCAGATGCTGAACACTCGTATATGGGCTCAATTAAGGAGTTAATCCTCTTTCAATCTATCTTTCAGCCACTTTTAAAAAGTTTATTTACTTAACACTTATTTTTAATAATAAGTGATGTCAAAACTATGACTAAAAATAGTGGATGTCTAGCAATTAGGAATTTGTTTACAGTTAGTTTTATTGATGTTATTCTAAAAATCCTCAAAAATGATTTGCATAAGAATTTTTCAAAAAAAGATTAAAACATTGAAATAGAATAATTCATGAAAACTGAATCGAAAATAGATTTGAAAAAAAACTGTGAGACTTGACTCAAACTCTGAACAAAATGAATAAAAATCAAAATAAAATCTCTAATCTTCTAATTCTCTGCAAAAAGACTTGAATGAAATAAACGATATCTTAAAGAGAAAAAGCTTTTAAACTAGTTATTAAGGCTTGACGTCTTGACGCATGAGATGAATTGAAATTAGTAAAAAACAAATCGAAAGTCGATAGTATAGTAAAATTGGGGCTAAAATGTGATGAGATATTAGTGAAACTGAGCTGAAACTGAACTCAGGTGCAGAACCATTACGATGAGCAATACATAGCACTAATAACTTAACAATAGAGCGTTGCGTTCATATAATTTGATCGTATTTTTAAGTGCAATATGTGTTGGGCTATCATCACATCAGAGAACATAAATACAGAGTACTCTCTAATAAACTTTCAAAAACAAGAGCCTCTATTATTTGAGTAACAATTCCCTAATTCTAAACATATATCCACTACAACTGACTCTCCATTAGTTATAAGCGGGAGTTTCTATTCGTATTACTCATCGGTTTTAGTTCTCTCTCTCGTCTATCTAGAGATTTATTTATTATTAATGCCTTTAACGGGAAACGAGTGGTTCGTTCGGAGAGACTTTTGGCCGCATTTTTTTCTCACTGTTGTTACGAAACGCGCACAACACTATTGTCCCGGAGGAGACTTAATTCCAAGCTTTCTCTTCATGTATGGATTGAGTTCCGGAACCCCTCACTATAACAGTTATTATGAATTCAGATTTTATGTTGTATTAGGTCTTATTGTAGCAGAACTTTTTCGGCCGATTTCACAATTTTCTGTAGTTTAATGCAAACCATATTGTATTTATTTAGAGGAAATTCACTGGAAATTATTGTCATTCAAGCTATCAATACAGTAGTGGTTGTTGTAGTGCTTGTAGTCCATTAATGGTTTTTACGGAACTCTTATTTTCTGAAAGTAAATAACCTTTTTATACGTAGGAATGGTTTATATTTATTGATGAGATTTTCTTTTTCTTTACGATTAACTTTTCATAGTTATGTTTGCTTTTGAATCAAAGTTTGGTTTATTATTACTTTTTTTTATGTCAGTTAATTATTTTAAGTTTATGAGAATAGAAAATATTATTTTGAGGTAAGAAATGATAAATTTTTAGATAAAATTTCCCCTTAAAAACTTACATTATTATAGAATTTTAAGTTCTCAGATTTCAAGAATAATTTAAAACTTATGTATGTACTGAAAATAATTTCTCAAGTTTTTATGACAAACAAGTATTCATTTATTTCATAAATCAATGAAAGTTTTATATAATAATAAAATTTATAAATTTTTAATTAATACACAAAACTGTTTCAATAAGTTAGTTTGGATAATACTACAAACTAAATGAGGATTTTTGGAAAAATGGATAATTATTTTACATAAAAAGACAATATTATTGGTTTCATGACTAAATACAACACAAAAATTTCATCCAAATATTCTTTTTATATAACATTATTAAATAAATCGCTTTTTGAATGATATAAATATATCATTTTTCTGTCATAGTTTGTATGGGTGTTTGTTGTGTCACAAGTTTTTATTACTTATGTCAATACACATAATTCGTGTGTAACATTTGCGTGAAATGTTTAGGTTTCGATCATAACGTAATAATAGTCCCAATAATTTTATTTGCTCTTCTAATTTGTGGTAATTTTTTTATCTCTCTCGATCTGATACATGAAATATTTTTACATAAGTCAACATTAATATTCTCTCCGTTTTAATTAGGTTTGAAAAGTTAAATCAAATTTGAAATTCTAGTTTAATCGAATTTTTTAGGGGAGCACAAAATTGCTGAAATATTACGGAAAATCAATTAAAGTAAAGTAATAGTTCTGTAAACAGGAAGAAAATCGATTTGATCTCTAATTTTTGATATTAAATTCGAGAGAAATCTCAGATACTGTTAGCAGTACTTAATCTATTGCTCTCTTATTTGACTTTAGTCTTATGAACAGATAATGATTTTCTCTGGTTTTTATGCTTGAAATTAAAGAAAACTGTATAGTAGTGGCACTTCTTAGCAAATAGTTTTTGTAACTGATAAAACGCGTCACTAATTTGGTGTCTTATCCATTGTTGCGTATTATAGACAAAATGAGAGCGAATAGAGTATAGAATGAGATGAGTTTAGATCAGAGCGAAGTTAGTGAGAGTGTAAGTGAAGAGAGAAACTAAGGAATAGCATCACATCGACTCATTTCGAGGCTAATGAATGCCAGAAGAATTAGTTATTTGTTGGAAAAGAGCATCCCTTTATGCCAGAAGAGAAGATAACTGTTTTTTCTATAGATGACACTCACTATCACTTCATTAGTGTTTTGCTCTTTCTATTACACTATAACTCCTTTTTCCTAAGCTTTTAATTTGAAGTTTTCCTAAATTATCATTACTTTAATCATGTTTTTATTTCATGAATTTCTCCATGTAATTAAAGGGTAAATAATAATTATTTTAACAATTATCTCATATTTAGTATTCTGGTTATCAAAAAAGATTTAGTCTTCAATTGATTTTTCTTAAAGGAAACTGTTTTTATATGTGAAGAAAAATGTTTTCTTAATTGATTCATAAAATTGAGAGATAAAAATATCATTAGTTTTTGTCTTCATATATGAATTACTCTTTAAAAAAATGAAAAGCATTAGAAACATAGGAATTAAATCATTATCTGATTCACAAAAACTAAGCTCAACACTAATGTCTTAACTCTTAAGAGAGTAATAGTTATGTATACAAACAGACGACACTATTTTCTAATTCCAAACTCTCTTTACTTATACTCAATTCCTTCTTAACAAAAATCTATAGATAAGTAAAAGGAGAGAAAAAACTAAAAGCAAAGACAAGAGAGCCATCAAATGAGTGCCAGTGTTTAGCAGAATGAAAGAAATAATACACGAATAAAGCAAAAGTACAGATCAACTAAATAGTGATGTGAATAAAGAGTCAAATATAAGAGACTGCTATTAGAATTGAGTAGTTTTTCGGGTTCTCAGAAGTTTAGATAAAACAAATGAGTCGATCGATTGATGAGTTGACGGATTTCCACGACCGCTAACGTGAGACCATCAAAATAAGTGCTCTTTTTCTCCGTGTTCTTCATATTATTCCCTCTTCTCTTTCAATCTATTTTAACTTTTTTCTCTCCCCTTCTATTGTGTGCTAAAACTTTTATATCATTGTAAAAGTTCTTATTTTCTCATGTCATTTGAATTTTAATTTTTAGTTCATTTCATGATCAAATTTCTCGCGGGACTAGAATTTTCCTATTAAAAGGAAATGCTATTTTGACTTATAAATAAAGTGCATAATTATGTTACTCTTTATCACTGTTTTACTTATTTTCGCCCTTAAATAGAAAATGAGTTCTTCAGCCAAATCACCGGTATTTGAATGAAAAAAGTCTTATAAATGATTGATTTGATGCTATCTTATATACGATCTGTTCAACACATTTTTAGCTTTAAAATTTATGACTTTTATCATGTTTACAAAGAAAGTGATTTTGAATTTGACTTTTCTTTATAGACATTATAATTATTTACATGATTTTATTTAAATTATTATAAGTTAGTGTTTCCATCAAAAGTTTTCAGTGTTTAAAAAGAAATTTTCTTTTGTGAAGTAATAAAACTTTTTTTTCACATTTAACAAGATTTTTTGGAAGCATTGGAAAAGTTTTTCACTTTAAAAGTTTATTTACAGTAATAACAGTGTATAATAACTGCTTCTAAATTTTTTATTAAAGCTGTTTTTTACTTTTTGAGTCTATTTTATTTGTTGAAATTCATTACTTTTTATTAGGTTTTCTTCAAATGACTTCATTTAACTTTTCTTCACGACTAGTAAGCATTCAATGATTTAATGTTTTGATGATTGTTTGCTGGAAATGATACACGTCTTCATGTTTGAAAAAATTAATATTTTTCATTTCATGAATATTTCAATCCCAAAAACATCACAACAGTGAACACAATACTAATTAAATTAAAGTCGTTTTGCGCTAAAACACTATTATTTAACAAAGCGTTCTCTGTATAAGAAAAATAAAAGAAAAGAAAAGTTTAAGTTATAGGAGAAAAAATATTTATATGTATTAAAAGGCTTAAAACATGATATCTTTATTTGTTCTCTTAAATTGGATCACAAAAAGTAAACCCAAAATATATAAGTTTTTCTTTATCAGCAGCTGTTGTGAACATAACTTTTTTCTTAACTGTTTGCTTGCCTTTCAAAAAGTTTTAATGGACGGAAAGTGAGTTAAAAAGAAAGAAGAATGAAGAAAAGTTTTGAACATTTAGCACATTTTTTTTTGTTTTTTCACTATATTCAGAATTGATGCATAAGAGGTTTAAAGATATTTTTAGATTTATCACTCAATACACTTTATTTTTCTTTTTAAAATTTAAGATATCTTTCAACTAATGCTAATTAAGATTTAATACCAGAGGATATCAGTTTTGTGCTAAAAGCTGTTGAGTTGAGTATAAGTTAGATTTTTTTCTAGTTATAATTATAAGGTTAAGTTTTGGTAATCAGTAGAAAAAGCTCAAAATTGTAATTAACTAATCGATAAAAAAATACTTCTTATCAAAAAGGAATCGCTATTAATAGAATTAATTAATGTCTATAAACTAAATTAAATGAAATTATTTATCGATTTTTTTACCATTTAAATGGTGAAAAATAATGAAACGTATTATGTTTTAAACTTAGACTCAATTTGTTTTAATGATTGAAATATTGGATTCTGATTATGAGGTTTTCTTAGATTAAGACTTTGAATAAATAGATTGAGTTTTTTATTGTTAAGTTAAGAAAAGTTGAATAACCTGTGTAATAAGTGATCCTTTTCTTCCTCTGATAGTGAGCTTTAGTTCCATCGGGTAATAGAAGAAGACATTCGTAATGATTTGAATGACTGCCATATTTATCAATTAGATCATTATCTCTAATATCACTAGTTATGGTCACATTATAAGCTCCGTTTGCGTTTCTCTCAATTTTTTGCTCAATTTCAGTCAATACCTGAGGTTTACTGTCGTCATCACTGACCCGATATATTGTCATTTCTGGCAATGGAAACACATCTCTCACTTGACAATTAAGTGTAGCACTCGATGGCTGCCATTCAGACATATCTCTTTGTTGTTGTTGGTGTTGGTGTTGACTGTAATCACTGTGATGGGCGTCAGGCGATGCAGATCCTGATGATGAAGATGATTGAGAAGATGATGTCTCATACCATTTAGTGCCTTTTCGTGTTCGTAATGCTAATTGACTTTCTTTAGTTCGCGTGTAATTGAAGTCAAAACTTTTTGGTGTAGCTATAAGTATGAGTACAACTTGTAATCAAAATGATTGCGATACTAATAGTGGAAGAAATTTTTCTCCTTATCATGCTTTCTAAGGATACTTTACATTATGTATGTCTCTGTGTGTGAAGAGCGAGTTAAGTGTGAAATTTCAAATCAAAATATTCTCAATGTTCACTATTGTGAGCCCTTTTTTATTCCCATTTTTCCGTTGCTCTCAATAATTGATGACATTTGCGATCATTCATTATTTATAAAGAAATTGAGACTTCAAAGAATAAAGTTTATACAAGTTTAAGGAATAAAAATGAAGTTTTATATACAGAGAGAGCGGAGAACCGAAAAAATCGATAGAAAAAGCAGTATTTTATTGATCTTATAAAATGATTTTTTAGCTACAAATTAAATTTATGGAAAAAAGTTAAATAATATGATATTTTCCTTCAAGAAAATTCTAATCCTAAACGCAATTTGAAAATCTGATTTCCAAACAGAACAACTTATTATTCTTATCCAAACTTTACTAGAAAATCAAATATACATAGAGTAGAGAAATTCATACCGTAAACAATCATAGTTTCTTCTTCAGAGTCCTGACTGGATAGTGACAATACATGGCAAGAATACTTTCCACTCAAATCAATGGTTGGTCTCAAAATATTGAGAGCTCTATACTGTGTGAGTGGGTCTGCAGTATTGACTGTGAAGTCCATATTTATTCTGCCCTGAAGTCGCTTCGAGGCATGTCTTGCTTTCAATTCTGGTATCCATTGATAAATGGGTTCGGGATCGTCATTGAGAAACCATTTCACTACTAAATTTCTGTCATCAATTGGATCCAATGTGTAGAGACAGTCTAATATTATGGAGTCTTCTGTGCCGTTCTCCACAAAACGCGGCACAAATAGAGACTGAATCTCAACTTTTGCATTGCATACTAAATCAAATAAATTAATAAATTTATCATAAATAAAGTCACTCATAAATATTTTTCATATAACTTCACTCAAATATTTGTTAGGATTAATTTTATAGCCAAAAAACTTCAATTTTTGATTCATTCTTATCTATATTTTTTTTAAATTGCAAAATAATACTTAAGTTATTTTGATTTTTAAAAATATGTAGTTTTTCCAGATTTCATGAAAATTCAATGAGAAGTTAATGCATTCATTTATAATAGATGATAAAGAATGAATGCGCTGTTGATAAGATTTAGTTATATATAAAGTGTAGGAAAGCTTTCCTTATCTAGAAAATGTTCGTATGTAATGCTTGATCATTAAGGACTTTTTCCAGAGCATTGCAATTAAGCTGACATCAAATTTTTGTTCATTACAATCGAATACAAGCACAGAATTTTGTTTAAACATTCAGTAAGAATGGAATTGAAGTTACTTTGATCTCCCATTTGAGATGTTCTCATGAAATAGTGAATAAGAGACAGTTCATTATCTCCTTTAAGCAATATGTTAGGTAATCAACATCTTGTTTCGGGCTTAATCTCATACGAAAGTAATGTCAATTTCATCAGAAATCGATTTGAAAAGCTTTGCCTCACAATAAAATAGATTAGAAGTCTTCAAAATTATATGTCATAAGCATTTACTTCTATTGTGTTCACAATGAGAAATCATTTAATGAGAGTTGAAATCTGTATAAAAGTGTTTATCGTTAAATTAGGCACTGCTTCAAAGTGTTTCTTTCAAAACTTATCATTTCAGACAATAGTTTTAAAAATTTTATTTGAATTCAAACTGAAATTGAGTGTTGAATTGAGATATAAGTGACACAAACCCTTTGAAAGTTGAATTTCTTTTAAAATGGGAAGTATTTATACTTTATAATAGAATATTTTTTTGACAAACAAACAGAACATTTATACACAAATGTGAGTTTCGAAATAGAAGTTTCTCTATTTAAATGCAAAAGTTTAACTGAGTTTTATATTATGTAAATTTTTCGAACCGAGAGACAGAAAATTGCAGAGAATTCAAAACTGAAAATCAAGAAAAGAGAGCAAATAGAAAATATTCGAGACTTTCTGCTGAATATTCTTGTTTTTTCTTACTGTTGAGGGAATATATTTTTGACTAGAGGTATGAGTGCTATTATTATCATAATATCTATAGTTATTATTATAAACAGAATCTGCAGAAATTTATTCTTTGCATAGAAATGGTTTTATTATACACTGAAAATGAGTTTATATTTTTACTCGTTTTAAAAAAGTTTCAATTATTACATTATAAATGTGATCACATTAGGGATATATCACTCTCTAAAGTACTGCCCTAATAATTAATGATTGTCAAAAATTTTATCGACTTATTAAATTAAATTCTAGTTAATTGTTAATGAGCTTTGTGTTGAGCGAGAGAAATATCATAATTATTCTATTATATTGTTTATGATTCAGAGCGAAAACATTATCTTTATTAATAAAATTAATAATACTTTTATGCTCTCCTTTTTACTAATAATAAATATTATATGCAAAATAGTTGCGGTTAAGAAAATTATGGTCAGAACTAGAGCCTCGCATCACAAATGGGCGATATATATGAACAGTAATAGCATTTTTCTGGCTTCAAATTTTGTGTTGCTCTGCACTTAAGTAAATTGCATGTAATATCCAAAGTTTTCATATGTTTCATAGTGTCATAAGTTTTCGGTTCAAAAATAATATTCATTAACCATTTTCCTCCATAGAATTCTTTTGTTTATCATATAATTTTCTTATCATCAAAAACTAGAAGTTTTCTTAATTATCATTAACATAAACTTAATTAAAGTCTTATTCTGGAAATGAGATAATATTTTCTTTCTGATTGTAATCGGAGTATTGCATAAACTTTTTTCTTGCATAAAAGTTTTGATTAAATAAAGTCTAATTTGAGTTTAAAACTTTATGCCTCTTTCGATCATATGTTTAGTGGGAATAATTTTAATGTCAGGTTTTAAAAACATTTTCCTGTAAGAAATTGTTTGATAAGATTGAAAAAAGGTCTATAAAATGCATTAAAATTTATATATTTCACGGAAAAATACATATAAGCATACAGTAAGACATTAAACCGAGTTTATATACAGTAAATAAATGTAAGATATTCTTATCAAGAGAAAAAAGGTAATGCATTTATTTCGTTTAAAGGTATCCCTCGTTCAAAAGGATAAGCTAAACATTTTGAAAGGACATTAAACTTCTCGTACAATAAGATTTATACAATATTTCTCATGTTCAACAAATTATAAATAATTGATTTTAAAAATAATGAAAATATATTGAAAAGTGTCAAAAAACTTAATATGAATAGAATAGTAAATGAGTTTTTAACTGTTTCTATACTCAAAAAAAACTCTGTGTGCATTTTTCCTCCTAACTCGACAACTACTAGTTCTTTGAATCGCTTTTAGCTGAGCGTTTCGTATCGTAACTCTTATTATTTGACGGTTTAGGTAACGTTTTCATTGCAAAGTACTGGTGCGGTATTTGATTTCTCTAATGTTGTCAAACGTTAAATCATAATAAATCATTTTGTGAAAGGTTTACTTTCGCAATGTTCAACATCTGATGTATTTTTCAATATTGATGTCTTTCTTCTTTCTTATTTATAAACGATCTTTTTTACACAAACGGATTCAGCAACTCTTGTTTAAATCTTATTATTTAATCAAATCAGATATATATTTGTCATTTATCAAGTCATAAATTATCTCAAATTTAGTTTCTTTAAAAGTCAATTTTTCAAAATTTCAATTCTTTGTGATTTTATCTGCTCTCACTTTCAATGCAATTTAAATTCTTTTATAATTTCTATAATACAGTAGTTTGTAATACACGAAGCCTTTGATGGCATGTTTGATATAAACTCAATTTCATCAACGCGTGAATGAATTTTAGAAATTCATTTGAGATGAATTATGTTTTCATTTAAATTTCGTAAAAATAATTTAAAGCCGGATTTGAATAATATTTTAATCTCAGTTAATTATTTTGAAAATGTAAGGAATCTCAAAAAATATTGATCCATAAATTTTTCACATAGATTTCAAACATTATTTAAAGTCGATTTAAAATATTTAAAAATCTTCATGTAATGATTGTGACAAACAGTGAGAGAAAGAAAATTGAGATTTGATTGAGCAATAAAATTGATAAGTTATTGTCTAATTTTTGTTTTCATCAAATAAATGCCTTTTAAAGAAGAAGAAACGAGTTAACAATTTTAGAGGATTTAATTTAATTCCTTAAAAGTCTGAGTTATTAGATATCTTTCTGGATGAAAAAAGTAAATTCAATTTTTTCACTTGACTTATTTGAAAATAGAAAGAAAAGTTTTCAAACACTTCAGACAACTTCAAACTTCTAACAATTTTCTATAAGTGAAGAAAATATATATTAAATTTTTGATTTATAAACAAACATTTATTATAGTGATTCCCATACATTTTTCCTATAAAAATAACACTCGAAACTTGATTATTAAATTTTTAAAAGCCTGGAAAATGTATTTCTTATAAATTTATAAGATTTCATTTTGTTTTTGAGTTTTGTGTATGATATACACAGTTATAAAGAAAATGTAAATATAAAGTACTTTTATTTGACTCTATAAACAACTTGATAGAATCAATTTAATGCTGTTTCCACTGAGTTAAGTGGTCTCTCATATGAACTCTCTGTATATTTTCGATGAGAATACGGAAATCTCTGCTTTGATTTATTTGTTTTACGTTGAGATCCTATTTCTAATGACATTTATTTAACACTAAATTCAAGGAAAACTCATTGAAAGCATATTTGCTCTCCAATTAAAATCAAATTAAAAAATATCAATAGCTATGAAAAAATGTCATAAATATCAAGTTTTTCATTATTTGCGAATAAAAATGTCTAAAAAATTATAGGCTTTGGAAGTATTGCTTTTGTTATTACAAAGTTTTTAATATCAGTTTTCTATTCATATAATGTAAACAATATCTGACACTAGATTCACTTATGCATAAAATATTCAAAGAAAAGTGTATTATATTATTGATAAAAAAAACACTCTTTCTGATACAGAGTTGTTTAGTGTCAATCTCTAATATTGCCATATATTACACATCTATTTCTTTTTACTATCTATTTTTCATGCTTTCGCTGAAAAGGTATTCTCTTGATGTTTAGACTAAAACACGTTTACTTTCCTTTATTCACTTCTTCTTCATTTTCAAAGCAAAATTCAGTGGCGTAGCAATGCTTTTACTGGTCTTCCAATTGAATTCAAAAGTTATTAATGAAAATTAAAAATTTCTTTTATAAATCAAAATTACATAATTTAATAAAACTTAATTTGAGGTTCAGATTATAGACCTAAAGTTATTACTGACTTATCCACCTGTTAAACAATTAATACCATTCTATTAACTAATAGATAGTTTCTAGAAATGGAGTATTTTGAATGATGATAAACTAGTATTGATTGATTGATTGTTTCTAATTAATAACATTAGTTTCTGCTCTACTTTATACATAGATATAACTGAAGAGATTTGAAACTATCGATAGGAAAATTAATGATTTAGATCTGTGGTTGGCATTCGGTGGTCGGCAGGCCTAATCTTGCACAATCAATGATTTGACTTGCCCATTGACTTGCCCACCAACACTTTTGGTTAATTAAATAAATTGCGTTTCCATTAGAAGTTTCAAAATTAATAGACGCTTTAGAAAACCTCTCTATAAAATTTCCGTTAAAGTTCTATATTTTCTATAGAATTTGAATTATTTTAGCATCAATTTATAATTAAGTTGCCTGATATGCATCTCTTAACAGTAAATTTGAGTTGAAATGACCGCTCATTTAGATTATGATAAGATTGAAGAATTTCATAAGTATTGAGAAAAAGATCGCTATTGAAATAATGAATTCCTCTCATGTTTACGACACAGTATTCTGTTTTTCGGTGTATTTTCCTTAGAACCTATTCTCATAGCTTTTTTTATTCAACTGATTCTCAGTAGAATTCTAGTCTCTCTTTTACTTCAACGTAAGTTTCACTATCTGTGCACTACTTTTCACTTTAACTTGAAATACATTTTATAGTACATAAAGTTTGAGAAAAAGATGCATAAAAATTGGAAATATATATGTAATTCAATCGGCAGACAAAGTATAAAACATAAAACAAAAAACTCTTTTTGATTTGATGGAAAGTAAGTCATCTTTTTAGAAAATTTGAAACTTAATGCACAAAAAAATGCTGAGAATGACTTGTGATATCACTCGTAATACTATTTTATTGATGTCTCGTTTTGAAAATGGATTTATCGATAAAGTCCTATATTTTGAGACATTTCAAAGCTTTGCTTAAGTAAAAATATTTTCGAAAGTCTATTAATAGAATTATTTTAACTATTAAATTGAGTTGAATTCAATCGTCAAATGTTTCGAATGTATTGGATTCTACTTTATATACTGTGTACTAGTATTTAAGTTATGTGACGTCTCAGGAATTTCGCACTCGATCTTTGAAAGTTCCGGTAACTAAAAGTTAATTAAATTCAACAAATTCTGAAAGTCTTTGTCGAGAAATTCCAACTATTTTAATGATAACTTTAAAGAGAATACAGGAAAAATTTATGTCAAAATCTAATTCATTTTGTGCTATCCTCGCCATTGACTTAAATTGGAAGACATCCATAAATTAATAATCTTCACTCTTATAGTGAGAGCTCATAAGGTCCCCAAATCAGTGGATAAAATGAAAAATTTTTCAATAAAAAAACTTTCATTCAGTTCTCTAATTTAATATATGATTTAAGTTTTTTAATATCTATAACTAACAGAAGTAAACCTTGAAAATAAGTTTTTTCATATATATTTACACAAAGGAAAAAATTTAATACTCCAATAATTCCGAACTTTAATCCTAAACGTCTATAAAGGAAACCAGTGGTCATCTTCTTTAGGTATTTTATCTTCAATTGCATTCTATCTCTCTCTTTCTCTCTCTCTCTCTCTCTCTCTCTCTCTCTCTCTCTCTCTCTCTCTCTCTCTCTCTCTCTCTCTCTCTCTCCCTTTCGATATATCCCTTATGCGTCTCTTTTCTATCACATCCAACTTTTTATTCTTTTCCTACAACTTGACTCTTGTTATGATGGAATCTAAAGCACGTCTCATACAGTTATATTCACTTCAATTGAATATCCATTTTGAAAGTTGCAAATGTTGGAGAAAAACCTCTGTATATCTTTGCATATAATATAATACAATACTATTTTATCAGTGTTTCGCGGCTGGAAAGAGAGGACTAAAATGATAGCAACATAAAAATAGTCTTTTTTCTCATGTATCATGTGTTGTATTTTTTGCGTAACATTTTAAATCTCTTATTACACAACAAACTATTGTGATGTCTCTAAAATAGCTTGCATTTGACATAACGGTCTATTTTATCGAATAATCACCACTTTCTTTAAGGAATAGTTAAAGCAGAAAAATATATACTATTTTAGAAAAGATTTTATACTTTGTTTGAAATATTTTATTATTGTCTAACTTGAATTTTATACAGAATATTCTTTTTCAAACAGATAACTTTGACAGTTATTATCTTAATTTCAAGATAAGAATTTACTTTCTTTTGACAGAATTTTTCTTCTGCTATTCAAGAAAATCTTGTTAAACCGATTGTTGTATTTACTAATTAATGCATTCATAAGTCAAAGAGAAAGATGAAAGAAAGATATAAAGAGATTGAAAGAGAAAAGAAAAGTGTAACTAAAAGTTTCAGTACACACACGAATAGTAAATTGTTTAGTATAGTATTTATAAACTTATGTGTTTGTTGAACAAAAGTGAATGTTGGATAGAGAGTGGCAGACATTGACAAATGATTTCAGACAATAAATACAGAGCTCTTTTGGCAAAACAAAAGTTTCTCAAACATTTTCCGCGAGTACTAAAATTGGATTCAAAGCATAGAGAGAAAAGAGAGCAATAAAAATACTAAGACTTCAACCTAAAGTAAAGATACGCCACTCAAAGAATCTTCAATTCGGTTCCAATAAATAAAAATAAAAATTAACGGCATTTTTAACTTAGAATTTTTTCTTCCTAATAAATTTCATAGTATTTTCCACTCGCTTTGTTTTTGTCATTATGTCGTTAATCAAAATGAATGATTTGCTTCTTATTCAACTTCAAAACTTAATATTGATTTTCATTTCTTTAAAAATTCTATTCTCAGCAAAATTTTATATTCAGAATATTATTTTCTAAATTTTTTCTCAGTTCTTAAAAAACGGAATAATGAGTTTCCAAATCATTGTTAACTCTGGAAACGGAATGCATTTCAAGTCATGTCTTATTGTAATTGAGTTGTTATTTTTGTCACAAATCTTTCAGCTTTTCTCAAAAACCTAAAGCCCTTTAAGTTAACTTTATTTATAACGAAAAAATTAGCGAAACTAAAGACAAAAATTCCTTTGACTCATGTCAAAATCAAGACTTTTGAGGGTTTATTGATCGTAAAATATGCTCTACTTTTATCTCTTGAACAATCTCTCTATCAGTCCAAATCCATACAAGCAGACAATAGACAAGTTTAACTTTTAGGAAATAAAAAAAGAGTATTTTTCCATAAGAATAATCAACTTTTTCCCATTACTTCCGGAAAAAATTTCAGACAAAAATTCGTAAGATATAAAAAATGAATAATTTTGTTCGATGATGAATACTTTCTGAGTGAAACCTAATAAATAGGTTAATAAATTGTTATTGAAGAAATCCAAGATTCGAAACCCTATTATTTGAAATAAAGTTATAATCATTAATGAATAATCCGCGCCCTTATTATTATGAGAATAATATACCGATAATACTAAAAAAGTGTTTGTAATATAATATAATCTGCTTCTAAGGCTTTCTATTGAAAAATGCAATGCATAGAAAACTTGTATATATAATCACAATCTCATTCATTGACCCTTAACCTAACTTCTCAATTGTGATTCAAATCCGAAAAATTTCATTTTGAGCAAAACGGAAATCACTCGAACAGAATCATAAATTATAAATATTCTCCCTTTTAGTGACAATTCATATTTATATCATAATTGTGTGAAACTTAAGTATTTTTATTTCATTTTTTCTCTTCCATTCAAATAGCTCTTTATGCATAACATGTTTACTCAATTCATTTCCCTTCTCGAAAACCTATCTCAACAATCATAAAATTTATTTGATGTATGAATTTATATATACTATATATTCAGAGTCAGTATAACTGTAATTATAAATCTGATAATTAAAAGGTGAAATTTTTGGGTCAATTGCTTTAACGTTAGTTAAATATTTCATTTCCATTAATGGAAATCTGAATGACATCAAAAGTGATAGATTATGTGAAGGCAAAAAACCTTTTTCTAGCTTTTTCTTTGACTTTATTCTATCATGTATTACATCAGGAAAAAAATTGTTAATGAAATTCAAGTTGACATTCATTTTTTAGCTATAAAAGAATGAGAGAAAGAAAGGAAAACTTTTGCTGAAATGCTCGACTATTTTGTGATTAATGATAGAAAACAATTGAAAGATATTCAATGCTGTTGTTAGTCATAAAATCTTGAATTTTTCTCCTAATATTCTTTCACCCATTAATTTCTGAAAATTTATATCTATTTTTACACTTTAATTTTAAAATAGCAAACAATACTAGGGAGAAGAGGGGAAAATAGTTGAATTTTACATATTTTACTCCTCATTTGAAGTGAAGTCAATTAAATTGAACGGATATTGAAAAAGAAGTGACAGCTCTTTTATTCTCATACTGTTTTAGTGGAAAGAACTTCAGTCACAGTTATGTTTCTCTATCTCTTGATTTCCTCATTCTGTTTAACAGTCGATTTGAAAAGTTATTTTTTATTTTAAAATATTTTACACTATAAACCATCTTAAGCCATATGGGAGTTCGAGGGCTGAAATGTTTTCATTAATAATCATAACTATCTATTTAGCAAATATGACACTATTTCGACATTCTTTTCTTTTTTCTTTAAGCGTTAAATCTTGTTTAGGCATCAAAAATGACTCTATAAATAAATTTAAAAATAGTTTACTTTTGCGCTAACTTTTAGAATAAATTGTTTTCTAATTTTGTTTTTAGAGTAAATCAAGTAATACATAAGCAATTTGTTAGCAAATATTTATCCAATTAATTACGAAATGTTTAATAATAATGATAATTGAATGGTTAAACCAGAAGTTGTAAAAAGCAATTAAGAAGCCATGAAAACCATATATCTGTCATAAACTTAATGATTGATTGGGTCAGAAGTTTTCGAATCTATGAAGCGATAGATTTTATGAACTCATTCATTATCGCAGACTTCATATCAAAATAATGTTATTCAATAGAGACCCCCGACCCATACAAACTCTTAACAAGTGATCGCAATTCACGTAAAATGTTCGACCCGTGAGCTGATTATTTATGGCTCATTAATGTTAGGCTGGATTGAAAAAGTTCATCAATTTTCACAATAAATAAAATTTTGGTTTTTGCAATATTTTTTAGATTCATTCATATCTATCTGAGAAGGTTTTCAAACGAAATAAATAAAAGTGAATTGATTGCACAATTATTTGTTTCAAACACAAGCTCCGTATAAATTGCAACTTTGAATTTCTTTTGTATTCATTGAATCGTTAATACTTCCGGTCGGCGTTTCTCTATAGACATAGCATTTCCAGCTCTGATGCATAATCTGATTGAGATTTTGTGCTTATGCTAAACAAAACTTTGTTTCATGTAAATAATAAATACTACTTTACATTCAACATCATTGATGAAAGAATAAATAAAATTCAGTTATTTATTAATTAATTTTCACTAATAAATTATTCAAATATTGATTTAAATCCCTGAGAATATGATTCGTAGGTAGTATTCATACGTTTCTTATGAAATTTATTACTCAAAATTGAAAAGTTTGATATCTTTTACAAATAATAAACTTGAACCTCGAATCTAATCTGAAAAATAAAATAAATTAACATTTGCTTTTTGAGAGAAGAATTGTTTTTAATTGAATTGCCTATATATGAGTATATTGTTTCTGAATGAAGATTTAATGAGTTCGTGTTGCTGTAAATGTGTTTAATGGAGAAAAAGTAATTTTCTCACGCTATGAAACATAACTAAAATGAAAACAGAAATGAACAATAAACCAAAAATCTATTACAGTATCAAATATCTAGCGATCAGTGAGACATTTAGTACTACTAAACTTAATAATTAAATAGGTTTCTCGTTTCTCATACACAGTTCTCTCACGTCTACAATATTTCTATACAGCATTTTCAATGCGATAGGTTTTCGGTATGGAATCGATTAAGTCGAATAAACCTCAAAAGTATATCATTTTAAATTACAGATCAAACTGAGATTTCCTTTTGATTAAGAAAAAAAATCGCGGCTTTAAATTTGAAAAATAAAGTGAAACAAGTTCTAATTTTAGCCCAATTTTTTGAGCGATTAAGAAGACAAGATTTTTGATTAGACCGAAAACCGTGAGAATTGAGTATTAGTTTATAAATAAATCAAAATGAACCAGAAAAGCAAAAATAGTAGACTAGAGAGAGAATTGATTGTGAACTACAAACTCAATTAACTGTCGCTGATTTGATCAACTGAATAAGGGGTCAAAATCTACGGCCAATAAATTATTATCTTGTTTAATACATAAAGTGTATATGGACTGTATATGATCTCATATAATATAGAGAGAGCATTATTATTGAATTTCCCCAACTATTAATGATGTCATACCATCCATATAGAGAGCAGTTTCCGTCTCTTTCTTCACTAAATTTACTGTGTGTTAGATAATAGACTTAATCTATCTATCAATGAATTAGTGTTTATTCTACGTGTTTGGTGTCTGGGGTTTTATTATACCACAAAATTTTAGTTTTGTGTATCATTCGTGAAAATAGTGACAATTTCCGTTTCTGACGGCAATCATTATTAACTGTATAGCAAACCAAAAAAGTTTCAATGGGTGTGTGTGAGAGAGAGGCAGAGAGAGTGAGAGCTAATAGATATAGAGAGCAGATTGTCGGTAGGGATTAGACTCTTCACCTGGACTTCATACTCATTATGAGTTAGAGAACACAATAGATGCAGATGTGGTGGAAGTTGTGCTATGGTTGGTGTCACCCGCGTGACGATCGCCTATTGAAGAATAGCCACTATTTTTATGACTATCTACTATCTGTCTATAATTTTTCATAATAGGTCGGTTTGTTTAACAATTTATTTCCCGACTATTTTTACATATTTAACAATCGATTCATTATTCGCATTACATTCAACCTTAAAATTGTCAAAATCAAAGCTTTTATTCTGACTCTAGTAAACCTTCAGTATATTACACAAGTACTCGATGCAAAACTCTATTATAATATTGAGTTCATTGAATTTTTTACTGCATTAGTTGTAATAACTAAAAAATTGGAAACATTATATTCATGTTCATATGAGAAGAAATCTTTTCATTTAATAATTTATATGCAATTCTGAATAAATTATAAACTTTGGAAGCATTAGTTTTTTGCATACTTTAAGCTTACATAAAAAATTGTCTCATATCTTAAGGGCTTTAATGAGATTTATGTTTATTGATGTAAATCAAGCTTTTTTTACATTATTATTTACAAACTTATATAAATTCTTATAAAATATGAATTCGTTGAATTCTGCTTCAAAAAGCATTCTCTATTTTCTAATCCAATTAGTATTAGAATGAAAAGAAAGAACTTATATTTCATTAAACTTTATTCAACTTATTCTCAAGAATTATTTCAATTGAAGTAATTTGAAAGTAAAGAGCTTTTTATCAATTCGCAAATCATATGAGCTTAAAATTATAAGAAAAACTCCACAATTAAAATTAGCACTAATTATATTGAATAAAACCTTTTCATTTAATTACTTGCAAAAAGCTTTGCGTTTGGAAAATATGAAAGAATGCCTTCAATTCCTTTATGGAATTTTGGATAAATTTTTCGAATCAATTTGAAAATAATATTTTTTATTAATACAGAACATTAAGCCCTTTAATGCTAATAAAATGATACCCAAAAGCAAAACTTGTGAAGATTCGTTTTGAATCAATGAAATGAGAGATTACTTACCGGCAAATAAATAGATCGCAAAGTATATAATAATCATAAGTGTGCACATGATGTCAGAGCTTCTGTTGAATTTAATTAATGAATTACTTGAAAGAATACTAGTACTATAGTCACAGCTAAGTTAAAAAACAATTTATTTATCATGTGATGATATCTTTAAGCACAAAAACAAACTTTTTTCATATTTTTTCAGGCATTCACTGAATGATAAGCGTAAGTAAAATATGTATATAACAGATGTTGATATATATTTATATTAAACAAGGAGAGACTCAGAATAAGGTAGAATAATAGTAATTTAATATAAGATACGGCAAAGTGTTACTCAATTATTAGTTCATATAAACGCACAAAAACTTGTCACTCAAAAATTTTTTTTTTCACAAGTTATATATTATTCAATATATATATATATTTACGACTTGTTAAAACTGAAAGCACTAAAACTATTACTAGTTTTCTAGAGTTAGGATGACTGAAGAGTGAGAGCTAGAGATAGAGACCAAGTTCTGGCTTTGAGTGAGGAAAAAGATGTGCAGAAGAGTAGCAGTTTGTTTCGCAGTACTAAACATTTCAACTCATGTTTCTCTGAAGCCTGGCTTGGATTGTGTTTGAAACTGAACGCCACTTTTGCATTTAGCTCTATCTCTAAATTCTCTCTCTTTCCCAAACTCTCACTCTCTTGAACTCTCTTTCAGTCTCAGTCTATCGCATATACACTCCCACTGACATCCAGTGCTGCGCCGTTGTGTGTATACACTTTTAGGCTCTTTCTCTCTCAACTCAACTCTCTTTTCGATTGAACGCATATTTCTAGACTTTTGTGTAACTTTTATATATAATTTATTGATCGTTTATTTTTCTGGCTAAATATTTGACAAATTTGTTGTTATAAATACTGTACATTCACAATGTGTGCATGTTTTATATATAATTTTGCTTTTAATTAAGCTTACATTAAATTTTTGTTACTTTTGATCGATTGTCTCTGATGTTAACCAAAACTTTATTAATTTGGATGAAAATTCTCATCTTTTTTTTAATGCAAATTGAATATCATTTGAATAAATTTATGAGAAAAATTTATCCTAAAAGTCAACAAAGTATTAGTTCTCGCCTAATCTCTTATACAATTATTGATGAAATTCTTTGAAAGTTTACTAATCCTTTACTTTTTCTTATAGAATATTTTCTATTTAACCCATATTAATATAGAAACTTTGCTTCAACAAATCTCAGGACTAAATATAAATTTTCACTTTTGTTCTCATCTTAATCTAAGCTAAAAATATTTTTCTCAATAATTGAATTTATTTTTAATTTAACAAAAAGCTGACATAACTCAACCCTAATATTGCTATCAATCTAACAGTTTATATGAAAACGAATCACGCGAGAGAAATATACAAATACTTTCGCAATAATAAGACTTAATTTCCTTTAAGTCCAAAAGATAATCCGATTTTCCCAAAAAAAATAAACAAACGTTTAGTGATATAGAAAGAAATTTTTTTTGTCTTTTCAGTTTTTATTGAGAGTTTTGACGCACAGAAAACAATACTAGAGCTTAAACGCCAATTTTATAGTAAATTACATAAAGCGTAAAAATTTAATTTCGTTACTCAATCAAAATCTAATTTTGAAATACGAACTTCAGCTTGAAATGTAAGTTATAATCATATAACAGGAAGATATGAAAAATATAATTCAAGACCTGTTAAAAGTGAGATGAAAATTAAGATGAAGTGCTCAACATTTTTATACGTTTATCATATTTCTAATTTTTGTTCAAGAAAATTATTCTGTGAAAAGTTTATAATTAAGTGAGCTCTTAATCTATTTTTGCTGCAAAAATCATTATAAATTATGAATTTAGGTCTGTTTTTATGCATAAAAGATTGTCGAGAATTTGATACATTAAGAGAAAAAGTGTTCATATCTAATGACGAAAGACTTTTTCATTAAACAACATATACTTCGTTATATATATTCAATATATGAATGCCCGCAAACCAAAGGGAACTATTCTTAAAATGAGTGGTCCAGGAAAATGTGTTTCATTTATCTCATTCTTTATGAAGGATCAAAACTTTCATCTAATAATTAGTAAAATATTGAAAATAAAATAATATTCTAATAAATTCTCTGAAATAAATGCATAAAATAATTAAGATGCGTTTTATTGAACCACTCATTCTTACGATGATTCAAATGAGTACTTCATGGATAAGAGATTTCTATAGTCAGAAAAGTATTGTAATAAATCATACTGTATATGAAATTCAAAAAGTATTGAAGAATTTCGAAAATTAAAGATTATCTATTACAAACATTTTAAGTTATGGTGATTTCGAAGAGCTTTCATAATTATTGAGCAAAAATGTTTAATTTGAACAATAAAATAAAAAATCAATACATGAAGAAATATGTAAACTTTTGAAAGAGTAACATAAATAAAAATTTTATATGAACTCGGAATTTGTGGTTAATTTAACTGATTTAATGTTCAATGAGACAGAAACAAATATATTTTCTTTGGTTCCTAGTTTTGAGGTCTCCTGAGTATTACTTTAAATTATGGTTATATAAATTCGATCGAAAGAAATATATAGAATTTAAATAAATGGTTAATAAAATTTTGACTAACAAAGGATTTTAATTTTACTGATTCAAATTATATAGGTGAAAAATAATGAGATACTTTAAACACAAAACAGACAAATTAAACAGCACAAAGTATATGCCAAAAATAAAATAGGAATATCTCCGATAGCATAACACTGTATTGAAAATAATCATGATATATATTGGAATGAACCTTAAATTATCAAAATTGTGACGATTCACACCAAAGGAAACTAATAATATGATATCATAATATTCCTAAAAAATATTCAGATGAAATCGAAAGCTCTGATTATAAGGCCTAATTAAATATTCAATATATTCTGTTCTTAATTTTAATAAAATTTGAAAAAATATATCAATCAAAATAGTTAACCAAATTGAAAATGCAATAAAAAATATTACATTAATATATATTATTAAAAGCTATTAACCGATATATATATGTCTTTGGGAGGAATAGGGAACTATCGACGCTTAACCTGGTTTGAGGATTTTGCTTTAAACGGGTTCTCTTAAGTCTTAATTATATTTTAATAAACTATGGATATGTGTTTAAATATAAAAATTGAGACAATTTTCGACTTCAAATAAATACTCTCCGTAAAGCATAACACTGTACTCAAACTTTGAACGCGTTTTACTCAAAACTATGCTTACGTCGATAGGAATAATATATATATACTCCTATGTTAATGCTATTCTTCAAGAAAAGGATGCCTTATGAAAGAAAAAGCTCTTTCATAAAGCTATGCCCATTCACCAAATAACCAAAACATCAGCGATAACAGAATTACTAATGCTTTTTGCAGGTTATCAATTGGAACCATATTTATTCTGAGTCTGCCTAACAATTTAATTTGTCAAAACATTTGATTTAAGAACTAATACTACGAACAATCGGCACAACAAAATACGTGATATTTTTCATCTTTAATAAAATCAACTCCGGATTTGTCAACTTAATTAGCAATAGGATTAGAGTGTAGTTTTGCTCAGTTTTCATTTATTTTTATTTATTATGTTCGTATTAGTATATTATTAGTGTAATAGTTTCTCTGAATTACGATATCGTTCGCTATGCTTAGCACAAAATATTATGTTTTGTTTTCGGTAAAAATGCTTCCAAACATATGAAGCTTTATTTTGAAGAAGTCAACCGATAAATAGGGCTCATAGTATGCATTTACATAATATAGATTTTATTCAAAGAGGTATAAGGTGTTAGATATCAGGTTATAGATAGCCTTTATTCGTAGCTTTAAAATTTTCAATCATTTCAACTCAACTTTCAACTTGAGTTGCAGTTAATGATCATTTGATTTGACACTTTTATCATTAGTGAGTGAATGAAAAATTTGAATTTGTAAACAGAAATGATTTTGGTCTCATCTAATTTATAGCTTATTGAAAATTGAATGTTTAAAAATTTGATGCTCATTCTTTGGCTAAGAGATGATCGGTCTCTTCAAAATAAAATTTCATATTTCAAATTGAATGCTAAATTTTCAGATTCATTACTTATACCGATTGCTCGCTCATTCAAATAACTCAATAGATCTCAATTCTGAGCAAATATTAATATTTTAAAAATGTTATAATTTGGAAACATTTAAATTAATACATATTAGTTATTTACAGAAAATTTTTTGAAAAGATAGACATCAAACATGCATTGAATGAAAAAAGAAAAATTGTTTCGACATGAAAAAACTATTTTATTCGCATGTATTAATTACCTCGAAAGCAGTGCAGCCTTATGTTTGCATAAAGTATACAAAAACCCAGAGCTAAAAAAGTAATCAAAATCGGATACACCTTTAATTAATAGTTCTTCTTCCTAAACATGTAATCTGAGAGATATTTTGCTATTGTTTAACTTCATATCAAATAAGTTTCTTTTCAATCGATATATAACTTAAGTGAGTCTCAAAAAGTTAGTTTTTGCCCGAATACTGAGCTCAATAACATAGTTAACCTAATCTTTTTCTATTGAGTTTTCGTATATGAAGTTATGAGAGAGAAAAGAGTAATCTCTGAGTGATATATTATGCAATTAGCGTTTTAAGCTCTTATCTAACAATAACACATTTCTTTATTATTTTTATATTTATATTTAAATTCCTATAATACATAACATAACTGTCACTACAGAATATTCCTTCAAAATTACATATAATTTAATATTAAAATAATAATTTTTATTATTTCCCATAAATATTCATAACTGAAAAATGACTTTTATATAAACTTCTTTTTTATGTGAATACAAGTCACACGAATCCTGAAATAAAATTTTTATGTTTTTACTTCCCATTAATCCATTAATTTAATCATAAAATTTGTAATTTTCTTTTACAAGTTTTCTGATCTAAAATTTATGGCTAACCATTAAATTAAAGAGAATTCACTTTTTTATCGTAAATTTTTTCTTTAAATTAGCCAAAGAAGTCTGCATTTTAATTAAAAAGTTTCTCAATATCTTTATAAAAGATGAAAAATCAATACTTAGAACAAGATTTCAAATAAAAGCTCATAAAAGTTTTTAATAAAAGTATATAAAAGAATTTTTTTTCGATAATAGTATTTTTCCTCTCGAAATAGATTCCTATTTTCCTCTTTTTTAAAACAATTTTCAGTGCAATTCCAGCTTTATTATGCACACTATTGAAGGATATGCTGCGAAAGATATATCGTTTTCTGTTTAGTACAACAATCACGACAAAGATATTGGTATTTATTTTCACTTCAAAGTGTGAATTACATCAAAGTCTTATTACCGGAACTTTTTTCTCTTTCTAACCCATAGTTAAGTACAGTTTATTTTTGATAAATTTCACTAAAGTTATCTAAATCAATATTAGGATTTTTTCTTTGGAATATTCAATACAGTTAATAACCATCTGATTATTCATAACTTTAATGCGTAGATACTTATTATTATAAATTTCATAAAAGTATTGATACATTTTCAAATGAATACAAAAATTCAAATTTATTTATTCTATTCGATGAATAAATCAAATTAAAGAAAAATATTTGATGTTATATAAAGTGATAGAATTTTGTAAAATATGAGAATATTGTTATATTTGTAGATGATTTTGCGATATTAGTCGGTATCCGGCAATGAATTGATGCGTATAAGAACTTTCGATAGATGTTTATATATGAAAGTGAAGCCAATTTTCCGCAAATGCCAGTTGTAATCAAAGAGACCATCAAATTTGAGCTAAACGTCTAAATCCAAGAGTCAGGAAATTCAAGTTTATTGGCAGCAATAATGTGACCATTTTTTCAGCATGTATACGAAGCGTCGGTCATTCTTATCACATAATTCTCTATTATACCCCTCTCTCTCTCTCTCACTGTTTCCAATGGACCCCTTCTTGACACTCATATCAAGTCACATATCTTTTACTTACGAGTCTTTCCCTATCACTCTCTCCTACATTTTTATATAAACTTATATAATGTTATATAATATATATGTCATTTTCAACTATTCGATAACAGTAATTGAAGGGGAAAACAGTGATATAAGTTCAAAGAGAAAAAATAGTTTAAATTTTACAGTTTACTTCTCTTCTATAGTTAGGATTATTTTCACTGATCAATAAAGTGTTTGTTTTGTGAACCAGTGGCGGATTATTGTACATGCCTTTGTTCATTGTATATATAGTTTATTTCATAAGTCTAGTATGTTTTTCAAATCTATTTTCATTATTTCTCTATTTTTTGCATTTATAAATGTGCTTAAATTAACAATTATAAGAAAAGCTTAATATAGAATTCATTTTTCAAAATTTATTCAATATTATCAAGTTTTTTTCAATTCAATCAATGACTTATGAACTTTATATATCTATTGTTGTGAATTACGCCTCTGTTAACATTATAAGGCAATTGAGGTCATGGGTAGACTTGAGCGCGATTTAAGAGTTGGGATCAAATAATTACGAAGTTTACTATAGATCTCAAAGCATTTTTGCAATGATTATTTTTTCTTATTTTTCAAACAAAGAAAACCTTACTTGAAAAAAAATATAATATTCAGTCACCAAAATGTTCTATAAGTTTAGAAAGTTAGACAAAAAATCTATATTATTAAGTAAATTAAGTGATGAAAACTCTTTACTTGCAATACTGTATATCGAACTTAGAAAAAACACAAGCATTAATGCTATTATTTTAAGTAATTCATTGTTAAAGAGCTGATGTCTTAACAAGTTTTCAAGAGGGAAATATGTTTATTTCAAGCCAGTCTTCACTCTATTTGTAGAACAATTTTAAGAGGTTTGAGTCATTAAAATTGATTAAATACTCAGAAAATAATCAGAATATTTTACAAATTAATCATTTTCTTTCGTTAAATATGTTTAATAGGACTGAAAAATTTAGGTTATATTCTAATAAAAAGAAAGATTATTTAAAATAAGAAAATTTCTATTTTTGTGTTTAACTAATCCATCCATTAATTTAAAGATAGATATTTTTCTTGAATATCAATTCTTTTCATTGAATTTTAGACTTTTAAAGTTTATTTCAATTGAATGAACGATTAAATCGTATATTTTTAATCTTTGGTTATAATACTTTAGTGAAAGATTAAATAATATTTATTCCTAACATCTCTTACTGTTTGATAGGAAAAGTTATAATCTTCTTATTTAACAATAATTTGTCAAATGAAAGCGAAAGCCATAAAAGTAATCTTTTCTCTCTGTCATTAAGTTAAGTGATAGCTATTAGTAGAAAAGTATTAGCGATTCTATTATGTTTGTTATAATTATAGAAGTCTAATAATGATGATTAAAAATCTATGTTGTCATCTATGCTTAAAAGATAAAAAAAGAGTAAACAAATAGTAGGAATGAGTTCTCATTAAATTGCTTTAATGAGCTGTTCATCTAATTTTTTCTTCATTCAAACGTTTTCTAAATTAAATTAAAGTTTTTAAAGTTTAATGACTGATGCAAATGAATTCGAGTGCAAAAATAGAGATAATTTCCTAATTATTCATAGCTATTCAGTTTATTCATGAGAACATCTGAAGTTAAATTTATAGTCTATCAAGTATTTTGACTCAAACATAAATCTAAACTCCATTTCTGAAGATATTTGACTCCAAAAATATATATGAAATTCAATTGTTTTCCACTTAAAGTTTTGTAAATAAATTATAGGCTCATCTAATTATCGATTTTAATTCATTGTCTAATATTAATACAAAAATTCTTTTAAGTTCAAACTTCGACCGAAACCAAAGGAATTTATGTAACAAATGTATTTGTATTGATGTATTTTATGATAAAAGCAATAATATTCTTATTAACGGTAAAAGTAATGAATTACACATTTTTGTTTTATAGCTGTTTTACATATAATATAATAGTTACGTGAGAATTGATGCTATAAATCAAAAAGACTTATTCATATAATTAGAAAATTATAGATCGAATTATTACTATAATTAGAAAGAAGGTTTTTATATAGCTTTTGCTTAAATTAATATGTTATAAAAAAATATTATGAATTTTCCATGTTTTCTCTGGTGTATTGTATGCCTCACAGGAAAAAAGAAATAGTCGGAAAACCCTTGAAATTGCCTGTCATTCAGATTGTCTGACGAGATGTCCTAAAGAAAGATCACTTCAGGCCTCATCTGTTCCTAGAATATTATATTTGTATACTTATAATGGAAAAAATGTGAAATTCAAAAATTAATTCTATATTTTTTGAGTTGAATAGTGAAATGAAAGTCAGCTCATTTTCAAGGCTTATACAGTGAAACTTATTTTAAGTTAATTATTCTCTTCTGAGAGGGACCCAATTTTTCTCATTTTCATAATCAATTTACTAAATTTCTAATTTATAAAAGTACTGTACAGATATGTTAACTCTGGATATCACAATTTTTGTATTGAAAAAATAAATTGTCAGTCAGAACAAAAGATCAGAACAGTTCAATTGGTTAAAAACTATTTTTTAAGAAACTATTTCCAAAGAATTGGAGACAGATATTTGAAATATACTGTAGCCTCAGCTTAAGGTAAACAATTTTTGCAGCTATTTTACCTATCGATTTTATTTTACAGTGTATTGTAATAAATTTCAATACAAATTAAATTAAAAAACAAATAAAATGCTTTCATGCAAAAAGTATATTTACAGACTATATTCTCTATACAACTTTGAGATCAAAATAAAATTCAATTTTTTGAGAATCTTTTTCAAAGAATTCTTTAACTAATTTAAATTTATTTGAAAAATAACATCAATAAAAAAAGATTGTATAGCGTTTTCTATTTATTTTATATTCCATAATATTTTAAGGGTTAAAATTCTTTAGTTTTGAAGAATTGAATTTGAATATGAAAAGAAGTTTTCCGAACATGACTTTGGAAAGTAAATTTCAAACTATATAATAGTGAATATTTTCACATATCTTTTCAACCGTTATTTGATTGCTTGTTTCCATTGCCTAGTTTTTATTCATTTGAAGTCTTCATAGGGTTGCTAACATTGAATGATACAAAGTTGAAAAAAGTGAAACAAACTCATTTTAAGCTATTTTTTGTTTTGTTTTCCATAATCATGTTTTTAAAATTTTGATATAATTTTTGCATATATACATTTCAGTGGGAAAAATTCTCGGTATTTTACTCAGCCCTGCTCCAATATAGGAATGAACATATTTCATTTTTTGAGGCCGTGTTTTTTCTTGAATTGGGAATAAGTAATGCAGAGGATGAAAAACAGTGTTTGGATGTTTTGAATTTGGGCAAAACGAAGTGCTCCCTAACAAGCATCAAAGTAGGAAAACTTTTTAGCTTTTCTCTTATAAATTAAATTTTAGTATTTTTATCTCGAAAAGTATGCAAAACTTGACATTTAGTCTAGAGAGCATCACCTAAGACGGAGACGGGAGAAGATTTCTGAAAGCCTAAGACTCCAGGTAAAACAGGAGAGCTGGCATTCCTATCGCTTCATACGAAATACTCAGAAAGTTCATCTATTATTAAATTGAAGCTTAACAAAAAATTACTGAAACAAAAAAAGTTGGCTCGTATTCGAGCATTGAATTTATTTCAATACTAAAATTAACTCAAATACTCAAAACAATTCTCTTCTTGTTATATTGATTTGGGCAGTATTTTAGTCAAACAATATTTTTATTCATCGTATTATAAAATTTAGAACAGAATTAAGGTTTTGTTCCATTCAGTAAACAAATTTCGATAAAGTAAAGAAAGTTTTAAATTTTTTTTATTGAAATCTCATTGAGAGTAAAGAACTTTGAATTTATTTTCTATTTAAAATAAAGTTTAAACGAAAATTGAATGTTTTTAGAAAGACTTGAGCAGACATTTGAAGCTTACATGAATTTCCCCAATTAGATAATCGATTTGGGTTTGAATCAAATAAAAAGAAGTATTGTTTGCGATAAATCTTAAGCTTCTTTTTTCTCGTTTTACATAAACTCAAAAAAGAGAATAAAAAGGCTTATAATGATTGCCTCAAGTATTTTATTTTCAGGATTAATATTCATATCTTATATCGAAATCTCTATAAAATTGAGTGAAGCTCAAGGTCTTGAACAAGAATTTAAAGCCAGAATAAGAAGAATGCAGTTAACTTACAAATTTGTATTATTTTTTCATTGTCTTATTAAAAGCTCAACAATTTTCTACTTTATTTCAGACCAAATTTGAATAAATTTTAAATCCAATTTCTCATTAACAAAGTTTATGCAGTTTATCATTCAAAGCTCAGAGTTTTGGCTCATTCAATATTATTTCTTCTTTAATAACACGCGTAAAACTTTTATTATTTTGAGAAAATAGGATTTTCTCTATGAATATGCCTTTAGGGAAAAGCGAAACAAACACATCAACTTTAATACACATTGAGTTTAGAGAAATACCCAAAAACTAATATCTAAAGTATTATATTATTGTTGCTTCAAATGTAATACCTTTTGTATCTCATATATATTTAATCTTTTGCATAATATTCCACTAAAGCACAGCTGCTCTGCAATAGCATTCGATTATCATATGTTAATCCATTTGGAGTGAGACTTAGTTTGTGTGGAGAGTCAGATAGAGTGAGAGCTTTCTATTTCTGAGAGAGTCTAAATAGTTGACCAAAATATATATTTTAAAACTTTTGCGGAACATATGTTGTTATTATTGTTGCCGCACGTGTCTCATGGCAGTGGAAATACGTAACCGATGTATTCAAAATATCCTGCATTTTCAAAAATAATCAGTTTTTAAAACCTTTCAATCACTTACCTCAATGTCTATTCATATGCTATTTTTGTATTGAAATAATTTTGTTGAATATTTTTTCAACGACATTCTGATGAACTTTTTTCGATAATTATAAGTTAATCCAAAATAGATTGTATTTTTTTATGAGTCTGAGTATTGCTCACAAACTGTCACTTTATATCTAATCTGATAAGACTTGAACCAGAAGAGAGTTTGATTTTTTTTCAATTTTTGTGCAACTCATATGATATAAAGAAAAAGTATTCAAGATTTATATTTAAAAAACCAAGAATAAAATCTTCTATAATATTCTTCTTAAGATTTAAATTACTCTTAGCTTTTATATCCACATAGAATACAACTAATTATTTCATATATCATTAGATGAATTCTCACTTTTGTTGTTATCTTCTCATACATTATCTTAATTTTCAAATATAAATGATTCATATTTCCGCTCATTTTTTGCTTGTGTTTATTTCTGTTAATGTCTTAAGTATTTTTTAATGATAATTTACGCTATAATTATTGCGGATTCGCTTTGGACTGACAACTGCTCTGAACATAAATAGATGTCTAGATTGAGTTGGAAAAACTGAACTGCAATTCATGGCTAATTATGAAAACACATGTATTTTCGTATGATTTTTAGATTTTATACTTAATGAGAAATTGGTTTACAATATGTTTGTTGTAATTGTCATGTTGTGTCAAAATGTGTCAAATTGATTAACCCATTCTTATTGACTTTTTTTCTAAAAAGTAATTTAACATTAAATTTTTTATTTAACAGAAATTTAGTGGAAAAGTTAAAAGCTATAAATTTAATGTTTGATCGAAGCTTTGCTATAACTCTGGTTTAAAACTGATCTCTGAATTGAAAGTAAAGGTTCGAAAGATATATTACTAGCGTAAACAAAAATAAAATAAAAGTAACTTAGCTTTTTTCAAGCTATCATTCCACTAAATTCATTGACAATTATTGTTCTCTCAGGTTATTATTATACTACAGTACTGTATCTTAATGTATATAATACTACAGATCAGTGAACCCCAGAATGTCTAAAAATTCGTGACCCTTTCTCGATAGAGGTAAGTGAAGCTAGTTTTTTACAATGCAATAAACATCAATTGAGTTATAAGCGATTTTTGCTCCAATTAAATGAAACATTACATTTTTAAATACTTCGATTAACATTAATTTTGTTTATTCAATAGGTCTATTAATTTGAAAATTTGTCAATTTAAGTGAGTTACACACTTGGATCTCTTATAAATCTAATTTAAATCTATGATCTCTTCTACTCGTTATTTCAAAAAAATTTGTTTTCAATGCAAATTCACCTTTAAATATTGTATGTTATAGTTATTCACTGAACAGTAAATTATTTCTAATGAACAACAGTAAATAGGTTAAAACTTTAATCAAAATAATTTCAAGATTTTGCTTAGGTATTAGTGATGAAAAACCTTAAATACAGTGAATTATAAAATTATAGCTCAAGTAATATGTGGGTATTTTTGACAAATCAGATTCTCGAGGTTGAAAAATGTTCACTTCTAGACTCGAGTCTCGATTTACAAAAATCATAGGTATGAAAAGATTGCCATCTCAAACGCATAGTCTTAAAGAGATAATGAGCTTTTACATAGGCTTAAAGATAAAAAATGCTAATTTTTCCTATCTATAAATACCTGCATTTTAAAACTAATTAGTAATTTTCAAATAATTAAAATTTTAAAAAGTATTTAATTTAAACACTTTCAACATATGTAGCATTTATTATTTATAATTTTGTGATGAATAAATTCAGCCTAAAAATGAATCAAATACTATGTTATATTGGAAAATAAAATTATTGACTAATTCATAAACGAAGTTATAAGCATAACAATATCTATACTCCGGAATGATTATGATTTTTCATTCTATTCATAGGATTAAAATTTTCAAAAATTATGACTAAAGTTTTTCTCTTTCAATAATACGTAATTTAAGAACTTGAATTCATCAAATTCTGCTTTCTTAATCACTTGAAAAATTTAAAAGTATCCTAAGTGTGAATAAATTGTAAAGTAAACTCAATAACTTTATAAAAGTTTCTTCAAAAAATAAAATCAGGTTTTTTTAATATAGAATTTAATCAGAATAAAGAATCAGAATTGTGAATTACGTCCACCATTAAGATTAAACTTGTTTTCAGCTTATTAGAGATTTTTGTACATTGATATATTACTAGTTGGCAAAATAAACTATGTAAAATACTATGTATTTTCTTTTAAAAATATGAAAATTTAAACTTTATGTTATAAAAACAAATTATTGAATAATCATGTTCTAAAAATGTAATTAATGCTCATCTTCAATTATGTCTAAATCTCCTTCGAAATTTTGGCATTCAGAAGTCCCAATTTCCCTTCTTTCATGTGTAATATTCTCAAACACAAGATTTTGGTTTTTGCCAATTAATTTTTTATAATTAAAACTAATAAACATTTGTCTCTATTATTCATCAAATTGAAAGAAGTTTAAAATTTTGAATTTGAAAGTTTTCTGATAGATTTGGTGCCTGAATGTATTATTACATGTATTATACATCGAATGTACCTTTGCCAACCCTATATATTACTAACGAACTATTCATTTACTGAAGTTTCCATGAATTATATATTATTTTAGCTAGTGATGTGGTTCAACAACAGATAAATTAAATTATCGCATTAAATTTTACAGTTTAATTATAAATAAAATATAATGTTTCTTTAGCTTTGCAATTATAAGTTAACAAACAAAGAGACACTCTAATTTGCGTTGTCCAGTGGCCACTTCTTGGACTGAAAATATCTTCACGGAATTTTCATGTGATCCCATTTTTATTTAGTGTTCTTCCGAATAAATTATTGAATTGCTTTTAATTAGCTTTCAGTTACCTGAATGACACTTATTTTGAAGGAACCTGTGTTTTGGTGTGGCCTCTCTGTTATGGTTTTAGCCCGAGTTATTATGTAATCAAACATATGGACATTGAAGGCATTTATTATATGGGTATAAGTTTCGGAATGACTGTTATATAGAATTATGTTTTTAACTGATACATATGAAGACATCTGAAGTCTGCCATTAGATTTAAACTCACATAAACTTTTTCCAAACTTTTATATCCATGTAGATTTGTGAGCTTTTAGCTAAGTTAAATGGCCCTATTTAAACCAATCTTTTAACAACTATTACTCCACGACACATTTTTGAGCTTTTTTCAATTTTTCAATCAATAAAGAAAATTTTTGAGAAATTGAAGTTTATTGTGATGGAATAGTTAGTTAATTCTTAATTTAAATGATGAAAGACTAGCAAATTTATTGATTTATTTTTAAAAAAATTTACGACATTATTGAATACTTGAATAATAGTAATATTTATAATAATGATATTATAACTTTCTAACAACGAATTTCTCATTCTATTGTTGTATGAGAGGCAGACAGAAATGACAAATCTATAAGCTTTTGTCACACCACTTAACACCATTCTTATTCATTAAAATATTACAATAAAAGGCAATATTGTTAAATCATGAAGATCTAGAATAAGGATTTATCTCAGAATTATAAAATAATTAACATTTCTAAGTATTTTACTTTTAATCTTCAATACAACATGAGTTCTGCATATTATAATTAGATGAGAAAGGAAAGTGCTATTACAATAATTCATTTATAAATTCATTAAACACATGGATATTTGGGATAAATAATATCTAATCTGATACGGATGTAATTAAAAATATCAATGAAGGAATCAAATTATCGGATTTCTTAATATAAGAAATAACATAAAATATTAAAATATACAAACATTATACAGGACGTTCGCATAATGACTAGAAATAGGGAATATACATTCAAAATTTTCTAATGGGAATCTTTATTTTGAAATATAAATCATTGAAATAATTAAGGTAAGTATTGTTAGAAATGATTTGGGATTAGATTTTTTCCTGAATATAAAAGTTTTTGTGGATTTATATTACAAACTTGGGTGTATTGTTAACAAAGCGTTGAAGGATATCCTAATGAACATGAATTATTACCACATTTCCCAAGTATATAAGATAGAGAAATTGCAAATCTTGAAGTTTTTGATAAAGCTCTTCTGTTTTCACGTACTTTTTAATTCTTTTGAGATTATTCAGTCTTAGAACCAAAGTTAGCACTTTTGAAAATCATAATCTGAGAAAAACAGTTAGTTATGTTGATTGTCATCGAAGTTCTGCTTTTCTTACTTAATTCTTATTTAGCTCAAGCAAATAAGACACAACATTGGGAAACATCATTGAATCAGATCAGAGATGAGATAAATTATAAATTTAATACTTCTATTAAAGTACAAGATGTCTATGAAAAAAGGATCGAAAAATTACTGAAACAGTTTTCTGGTAATTAATTTTAAAAAATTCATAAAAAGTATGTGTGAATTGCTTTTGAAATTAAATTAATTCTTGAAAACAGATTTTCGTGAAGAAATTAGATATAAATCGCGAGTCGAAAGGGATTTCACACAAATAAATGGTTAATGAAATGTAATTTTTTTTAATAAAATTTGGCCCAACTATAACTGATCTGATATAAGTCCACAATATTCTGGATTATTTTTCAGAGTTTTAGGCGGCAATTCATCAGATTTTAATTCAATACAACAGGAAAACTCTTCTCGTCTTACTAGAGCTCGATCTGTATACACAAAGCCTGGAACTCATAAGGAAGAAATTTTAGCTAATGATCAATGGAGTAAAAATGTCTATTCAGAAGTAATTACTGGATCTACCTATTTATACATGAATTTTAAAGTATCTTCAGGTGAAGTGAGACCTCGTAATCAAGCGATACGTATTTGGAAAAGAGTACAGTAATTGTAATTTTATTTGAATGAAAGACTTGATTTTAATGAATTAAAAATTTTATAACTAATGTTAACTGAGCTTAAAATCATATACTGTACTGAAGTATGACATAGAATTTTTAGAAATAATTTTTATTAAAAATAGTTCATTTGAAAACTTGAACGTCTCATATATGTTTCTAAATTAATATTATATTAAGTATTATTTATAACTCGTGGTGTAACAGATCGAGTTCACGCACTACTTTAATTGTTACCAATAATTTTAAATTAAAAATTTAACCGAATCAGTAAAAAAGAAGGCAAAATCTTAACAACACTTTTAGGATGTTGTCAACACATCCAACAATAAATTTTAAGATCATATTTTTCTTCTCTTCAATGAATTAAAAGATCTACTCATAAATATTTTTGTTTAACAGAAAAATAACTTTGTTTTTTAATAAAAGTCTTATAACTGGTGCGCAAAAACAGAAAGAACAGTATTTTAATAATAAACAAGTAATAAAAATGATGATAAACTTTATTATTATGTTATTGTTTACGAGAAAGAAATAACTTTTGAAGAATAACTAATTATTTCATATAGTGTAGAGCATTGGTCCGAAATCTTGAGCTTCAAGCTCGAGCTTCTATAAGCGCAGCTCAGAATTCTTGATCTTTGAGCTGCGCTTCTGTCAAATTTGGCCTGAGCTGCGCTTGTACTTAGAAGCTCGGGTCCAAACTGTGAGCTGCGCTCCTGAGCTTATGTTAAAAATTCAAAATAATGAGTATTAATCTTCATAACAAGTATTTATTTCAAGTTGCAATGAAGTATTTGTGCAACATTCAATTCAACATAATGATTCACATATCAGGAATGCATCTCATCATTGAATTTGATACCTATTTTGCTAATATATGAGAAGCAGTTCAATATTCGTTACTATTTTACAGTTAATACTATTTTTGCTTTATTTTGAGCTTGAAGTTCAGCAGCTTGAGCTTGAGTTTGAGGTTGAGCTGCGCTTCTTCATCATAGCCTGAGCTTGAAGCTCGAGCTTATAAGCTCAAAGATAGCTAAAATTGAGCTTCAAGCGCAGCGCAGCTTAAAGCGCAGCTCAGTTCACAGCTAGCTTATGCTCTTCACTAATTTCATATGATTCTTAAGAAATAAAATGATAGTAAAATTTTAGTAAATATTGATATGTGAATGAAAATCATTTTTCTATTTCATTGTTTAGTTGTAAAAATAATAATAATACTGTACAAAAGGTATAAAAACTGATGGAATTTTTTCTCGCAATAAATGGAAAATTTGGTCTTAAGTGAGAGATTCTGAATCATATGACTATAATTTTTTTTGTATATAAGCTCAAAGGATTTAACAACTTTTTTATAATTCTATGAGACATTCAATGAAAATTTATTAAAATGTACTCAAACAAAGTTTTGGTTTTTTTCTTTGTATGTTTGCTATCATTTGTGAACTTAAATGAAGTTTTGTCAGCAAAACTTGGCTCTAAAGGTGTTGAAAACAATAAACCGTCGATAGAGTTGAGAGATTTTGGCTGTAATGGACCGGTGGATAAGAATGATATACAATGTAATGATCACTGCAAAAGCATTGGAGTGAGTATTAATTCAATGAGTTGATACACTTACTCAGGGAAAAAATTAAATTATAATTTTATATTAATTTAGTTCACAAGCGGTTCTTGTAATATAGCTTTCGGTTGGTATCGATGCGATTGTATTAAATGAATGCTAAAAATTTAATTCAAAAATTATTGGCCACAAAGTTTTTAATTTGTTTGTTTAACTATCTTATTATTTATCTAATTTATATTGAATTTATTTATTCGGAATAAGTAATTACTGTATTATATGATATACTTTTTAATAAAATTTCGATAATATCAACAATAATTTAATTCCAATTATAATATAATTATAAACAATAAAATTTCAAGATTATCAAAATAATAATAATAAGTTTTCATTTATTCATAACAAGTAGAAAAATACATAAGTTAAATATAATTTTTTCTGAAAGAAATAGCTTAACATTTTTGTCTCTTGTCTAATAAAAACAGGTAATGAGTTTAAAAGATGTATTGCATTAATAAAGAAATTTTTATCACAAAACGAGTTTTTAGAATCTCTAGAAGTAATCCTCTGTTCAAAACACCGAAACTCAAAACTTATTGTAACATTAAACTAACTCAATATTAATACATTTAAAGCATATTTTATCGTGAAATCAAAATTAATGTTAAAAAAATAAATAAAAAAGTGAGGGAAACTTTTAGCAGATTTCTGAAATCATATCTAAGAATGGGTTTTCATTATGAATTGATGGCCACCAATATTTTGCTAAATGTGATTTTAAACTCAACTTATTTTCGATCTGATTTATATGCAGTGAAAGTTATGCTAAAGCCATTTTACCAGAAGTGGTCAGTTCCGAGTAAAATCTGGTCAAATGTGGTGTCAAATAAATCAGCTTAATGACCTCAATTCAACAATGTATTAAACATGGTTTTAGAGTGTCGGGAAAAAATTTCTCGTAGAAGCCTATTATAAAAAACCTAAATTTTTATAATAAACTTCTATGCAAATTTGTCAAAAATTTATTTCTCGCTAACGAATGGTCTCCGAAATTGACGTTGACGTTTATATGCAATTGGGAGAAGGTTATGGGGTTCATTAAATATGTATAAAGATCATGAAATCAATGGAAGTGCACCTGAAATTTTGAATAACATTAAAGAATTTACTCACCTTATAAGAAAAAGAATAGAAGATTGAAGAAATTCGAATTTAAATAATAATAAATCTATCATTAATGATTTGCTTAACACATTTGTTCTATGAAATGTGATATCAAAGTTCTCATTAATAAATTAACTTCGGGTTTTAATTTAATGAAATTCTTAATATTTATAAGTGAATCCCATAGGTGTTTTCAACCAATTGATAAATAAACTTAAATATTAAATTAGAGTTATTGATCAATATAAAGCTTTCTTTTCTACTGCAGTTTTCTGTATTGTTGCCGTTTTGTTGATGCTTCCTGTTTTAAACACTTTTCGTTTTTAAATTTTATAAAATAGTTGATATCTTGACAGTAGAATTCTAGAAGCACTCCAACAGACTTCACTTCTTCAAAAACATAATGTGAAAAAATTAGCAATAGGGGGAATTTCCCCACAAGATAATCGACTATCTCTTCAATAGAGTTAATTGTCAATGGCCATTCTTCATAATCACGAGCTTTATCACCTATGTATTTAACATGATTAATAAATGATGTAGAGTTTTCGCTGCAAATTATTTATTTTTCTTCTATCTTTCTCTAAATCAGAAACAGGTTGACCAAGATTTTCAAACCAATCATTTCCAAACACAGCATTCTTCTTCTGATTCAATTCTTTTTTATCACTTTAACATTATCATCAGATATTCCATGTTTAAACTTCCTTTAACATTCTTTTTTGATTGAAGATAAATTATGAAAATTTTTTGAATCTTATCTAAAAGCGCGAAACATTGGTTGATTCAGGACACATGCGATCGAAGGTCTTTTTATTTTATAACTGATTATAGATAGGATTTAAGCATTATATCTATCGTCGATCAAAGCATGTACAGTGTGGTGCAGAATTATAAGACCACCGAATATTCCTGAAAATTCTGTGTTTAAACGAATGATTGAATTGAGATTTTTTGAGTCAACATTTATAACGTTTTGATTGATTTAAATATAAAAATTTAGACCAATCGTTCGATAGATTACCGAGTTTTTGCCCAATTTTCAAATTTAGAGGACTGCATAATTATAAGACCGCAATCTATTTTTATTTAATTTATCAAAATAAGTAATTTGTTTGGCAACTATTTTCAAATCAAAACCTTGAAACTCTTATTACGCATACTATTAATTTGTTTTGAAGGGTTGTTGACTTAACTTTGACCATTTTTCGGCTATTCCGGTTACTAATTCCCCAACGGTACTAAAAGTGGTCATTTTTCTGAGATAGTCGAGTGAAAATGCAAACAAAGCCACCTAATCGTTTAAAGCAGTGATTCTCAAACTTTTTTCATCGCGACCCACCAGAACGCTTAAAATATTTCGCGGTCCACTCAAACACTAAATGAACAAAAATTTGATAAAAGATCATAATTTAGACATGTATTTGTTCATAGATAATAGTCTACAGTAAAACAGAAGCTGGTTTAAAGTGAGATTTCGCTTGAGCTTTAAGCCTAGCGATCCAGGCTTGAGCATTGAACTTATAGAACTGAATTGAGAAAAATATTACACATTCAAGAAGATCATAGATATCTATTAGGGTTGTCATCGTACTAATACAAGAGTGATTCGAATCAATTTTTAAAAAATATACCATATCGATAGCTTAGGATCAATCTTGGAAGTAATTTTAAAATACTATTTTCTCGATAAAAACATGAAGAACTTGAAATTGCTAATCTTTATAGTAATTATTGAACAATAAATTTGAATTCATATCAATAACATTGTTTCCTTTTTGTTCGATTTTACAGTTTTTTTTATCCTAACAATTACTATTCAGCCTGTATTTTTATGAAAAGTGTATCATTAGTGTCTCAACCCACGGAAATCTTTTTGTGGCCCATTTTTGGGTCGCGACTTATCATTGAGAACCTCTAAGTTAAAGTGAGACGGAACTGGTTAGGGTATGTCCTGTAGGCCGTTTGACCTATACGAGGTTACCGGCGTTGTCGCTGCTTTAGATTATAGGGGAGTTCGGCTGAAGAGTACGTACTCGATTAAGCACGGTACTGCTTCAACGGGACAGGGGCACTCATTTTACAAAAATAACTGTTTATATAAAACACTTTATTAAACCCAATGAATGAATAACTACATATAATTATGTCAGTACCTTATGCACTGGCATACATATCAAATTACAGTCTGTTGCTACAAAAGTACTAATTTCGGGAATAAAAAGTAAATATTTGTGTATAAATATTATTCCAAAGTGATTCAGATATTTTTAATTAACTTTTAAGATGTATAAATTGGTGATAATTAATTTGGTTTAATTGAAATTATCGTAAATCATACTTTAGAAATGTGTACAAAGTTTTGTAAAACTTATTAGTGTTGACAGGGTTAGTTGTCAACAGGTGGTGACACGGATTCATTAACTCGTTTCAAAAGGACTAAACTTATTGAAGACCACATCATTTGATTGATCGCGGAGTCAGCAAACCAAATTAAATTTACTCGCGTGGTATATCAATTTAATTTTGTTCCGCTGTAAAATAGACTTCTGGTCACCAATTGGGTCTGCTTTTGGTATAAAATGATAATCTATAATGCTCTAAGAATTCTGCACATGAATAAAAAAGTTCAAATAAAAATATCACAGAAAATTCTTGTAAATTCTCTGTTCAATTTTTAAGCTATTGACATACCATTGTAACAGTTGGAAAAAATATAATAAATGGTATGAACTGTCATCATGTCGTCATGACTGATCATAGCTTGAATTAAATCAGTGCAAATCACAGACTGATCATCGTTCAAAGCATCTACTTTTGGTTTTTAATGGACAATATTATCGAAATGTTTACTGTAAGGATGAAAGCCTCGAGATATAAGGAAATATATAACACAACCATAAGAGAAAATATCACCTCTTTGGTTTTTTTTTGAAATCGTGACTATCGTTCATTATTTCGAGCACTTCTGGAGCTTTTCAGCAGAGATTTACACTTTTTGATTGATCTAATTTAGAGTTAATATTGGCGTGTATAAGCTCGGAAGAAAAGTAAGTGTAATTTTAACTTTAACTCAGAAACTGTTTATTCAATTTGTATAAAACTTTAATACACTTATAGAGTGTATTCTCATCTTTAATTTTATATATAATGCATAAAATAAAAAGAAAGAAATGTAAATTTTGTTTTCACGCTATTGTAATTTCATTAATCGCTTTGGTCCAGTGGTCAAAGTAGTTGACAAATCACAGATTGGAATCGCACGTTTTGTGTTCGAATCTGCCCACAGGTCCACATATTTTTTAGATAATTTTTTTGTTTTTGTGACAAATTAGTCGATAATGCACTCGAAAATTGATCCATTAATACTAATGGAGCAAAGGAACACTAATATGAAACATCTGTACACTATAGGACCCTTTCTTTAGTTTTGTCCAGATTAAACCTGGCCAGTTGTTGCGTCACTTTCATAACAAAGTATCTGATTTTTTAGTTAAAAAGTTTAATAATTAAATTGGTTAACAAATATTCATAATAATTAAGAAGTCATAAAAATGATAAAGTTTTATTATTAACTTATGTTATTGTTTACGATTAAGTTTAACAGAATTTCAAGATAAAACAAATTATTTCATATTATTGCAAAGTATAAGCAAATATATCTTTGAATGAAAATTTTTCTATTTCACACAAATTATGAGGTAATCACAGACGCGATTTTTGGGAGGTTTCCGAAATGTGATGATTAATGACGATACGTTTGGAAGTCCCGAAAATCACATGAGCTCTAAAAATCATCGGGAGAGAGATCTGAGTTCTACATTAAGTTCCTAAAGCATTAAACTAGCAATTTTGATACCCCCGAAAACCTCGATTTTCGTCTTTAAGTCCTGAATTACTGAATTAAGTATCGATTTCTGAGAATGTTATGATCAAAAGCTAGTTTTCATAGACTTATGGGTAAATGAGTTTTTATCCATTGATCCTTCGAATGTTTAATTTCATAACTATAAAGTTTAAATTTTATCAAAAACTAATACAAAGAATCCCTAAATTGTAAATATTTATAGATGTAATAGGTCTAAAATTATTAATTATTTATTGCTTATAATTAAATTATAAATTGATGAAGTTTTGGTTCATTTTACACAATAATTCAACTGTAGAATTTCTGAAGCATTACTTCACTCTTCAATGATTCAAAAGAATTATATGTATAAATTAAAAGTAGAGGAAATATTTTTGTAAAATAATCGATGCACCTTCTTTAGGTTTTATTTCTATCGGCCATTCATCCCAATGTCGAGGTTTATCAGCGATATAATTGATTAGTTTTATAATTGAAGTGGAATTTCAGATTCTATTGTTATGATTTTGTTTTTGTCTCTCGACCTCAAAATCTGAACTTCTTTGCTGAGCTTTAATAGCCAATCCTTTCCAAATACTATATTTTCTTGTGCTTTGAAGCTGTCTTTAATCTGATTGATTTCATGTTGAGTTATTTTAATGTTTTCACTAAGCTTTAACTCTTCTTTCAAATATGGCTTTAATCTCATGAAGAACTTTTCAACTTTATATGGTTTCCAAAACACTGGATGATTCACGACATAAGCCATAGATTTCCTATCTTTAGCATTATGACTGATCATAACCCGTATTATAATCCATATATAGATCGTCAATCGAAACATTTAATTTTGGTTCCTTATTCACTATATTGACGAATTTTTTGTCGAAAGGATGAGAACCTCGAGATATAACGAAATACATAACACAACCTAAAGAGAAAATATCGCTCTCTTTTGTTCTTTTGAAATCTTGATTATTATCCAATACGTTTAGTTCTTCAGGTGCTTTCCAACAAAGATTTCCAGCATTAGAGTTGTTATTGACTTGTATTTTAGTGCTATCAAAGTCTTCAACCATCACCGTTACTATTTCATTTATGTCAGGAACTGATATAATTATATTATCAGGGTTAATATTGCTGTGAAAATAACCCTTATCCTGCGTGCGTTCCAATCTATTGCACATTTGCTCGATTAGTTGTAACAACTTTTTATCATCAATTTTAAGGCTTTTATCATTTATAAATTCTTACAAAGTTTTTCTTGAAAAATATGGTCTTTTCTCTGGTTTCTCTGGGTTGAAGTATAAACTGTTACTCAATGTGTTCCATGTGTTCCATTTGATGAGTAGACTGGGTTGATTGTATTTATCAAAATTTTTCTTCATCTTGAAAAATTCCTTCATCTTGTTGTTCGTCTGTTTATGAAATAAAACACTTATCAAAATTTTTGCTTTATTTCTCAAATTTGATTTGATTTGAAGAACTCAGTTAATACTGCGAGTCTTAGACTTAGTTGAGTTGTATAAGTCTCTCCCTTCGATTTTGTTTCGAAGTATCTGAGGAGTCGGTAGTGAATCACTCCGGTTCAAAACCGGAGATATAACACCCATAATAGTGATATCATGCGACGCGTATTGAGAACATGATTTTATAACAATATATTGGAATTCAATATTCCCCCAATTAACCTATATATAATACAACTAACTATAAGTTAAACACAAACAAAACCATAACTGTTGTTAACAAAGGAAATATTATTATGTAAATTGATTTTCAATCTTTTATTGAAATTTATTTGGTATTAAACTATAAAATGATTATTTAGTAACAATAGAGAAGTTAGTTTACTGGTTTGAGCACTCCTAGTCATGATAATTTATCCAAATTAACCTTTCCCTCAATGAATGTGAGTTCTGAGAAAAATTTGTCATTTCTTTCAATGATTTTGACATTCTTTTCAAATTTCAGTCGAAAATTATTGGATAATAGATACCGACATTCATATCCGAACCGATACTCAGTATTCCAAAAAGTAAACACTTTAAAGAAGAACTAAAAACATTTCGAGAACTTATTTCTTTCTTATTTAGAGAACGCATGGATTTTGGGACGAAAGAAAACTCTCGATAAGCCGACAATAGACAAATTGAAAGCCAAACTGCGATCACTACTCATTTTTTTGAAAACACTTCAAAATTGCAATAATTAATTATCTCTGATTCTAATTTGATTGTCATTAAATGTTATACAATGACTGTTCATTAGTTTATATTTTAATTATTGCTATAAAAATGTCAGTGATATAAGTGTCTAATCTCTCAATAAACTCAATTGATTTGTTGAAAAATTAACTCAATTTCTTTATTCAGATTCAGAAAAAGGTGTTGTCAGGAAAGTAATATTGTCTCTAGTGCTCACTTTAAAGCATTTTTAGGAAATTTAACAAATAAACGATAGTCTCTAATAGTGAGAACTAAAAACTTTTTCTCTCTTAAGTGTTTAAGTAAAATGAATGCTATAATACTATGAATATTTTTTAATTCGTATTTTGTTAGAAAAATACATTATTCTTTCATTTTTGTGCTGATCCCTTCTTTAATTAGGCATTTAGTAATAAGAATAATCTTTTCAGATTAAAGTTTATTTAATGTTAATGTTAGCAGTAATTGGGGTTTCAGTTATTGCTCAGTTTTCGATATTTGTAAATATTTTTGTCTAATGAAGTAGTTTTGATCTCTTAGTAAATGAGATAGAACTTACAATATATTGACATGAATTTTCATTCCTATGTTGAAAGAAGAGTTATCGAAAGTTAATGATACAATTATTTCATTAACCAGTTTAGTCTATTTATTAACAATATCCTATGTTGGGCTCATAGGTTTTGTGTTTGAATGAGTTGAGGTCCGCATATTTTCAACTAATTTAATACTAATCGTTAAAAATAAATTGTGAGATGAAAACTTTTTGTACGAATATATTTTTAAAATAAGTTGATTATCAAATCAATTTTTCAATATTAAACATAATTTAAATTTGATTTTCAAAACATCTAAAGAAAGTTGCTATGAGTAATGATATTCATAGGCTTGAAAACTCCGAGCCTGAGCCTGGATTTAAAACCTAAAACCTGAGCCTGAGCCTGAGCCTGAGCCTGAGCCTGAGCCTGAGCCTGAGCCTGAGCCTGAGCCTGAGCCTGAGCCTGA
>JAQFZT010000048.1:0-51157 GCA_034696325.1 Camisiidae sp. | reverse complement strand
AAATTGAAGATTAAATTGAAGTTTTGATGAGTTTATTTAATTTTGATGTCTACTAACGTGAAACAATGTTTGATGAGTTTATTTTGCATTTTTATTCATAGCATAAATCATTCTCTAGTCTAATATTTATACAATGTTCTAAACCTATTAATGAACTTATCATTACAACAATTTATGTTATAATAATTTATTTTCAAAAATATCAAATTTTTAATCGATCTAAAGTTTATTTATTCTATCATTTAAGGAAATCTTATCTATGATATAATATTTATATAAATCAATATTTTGAAAAGACTAGAAATCCCTTCCTCTAAATATTTTCTCGATTGATATCTCACATTGAAGAATATGTTTGCAAAATCCTCTCATATCAGAAGAAGCCCAGAATCGCTTCACACTTTGTTGTGTATGACACTGTCATTAACACTCTCACTACAGTTTTAGACTTAGTTTAGTTGTATAGATTGGATTTTAGATAGATTGCTGTTTAGTTCTATAGATTGCTGTTTAGTTCTATAGATTGAATGTTCACATTTCAGCTCAAAGTCACATACAGTAATAAAGTTATTAAATCTGAATGTATAAATTCTGATTATGTGAGAGCACTTCAAGCTTTCTGTCAGGTCAACCTAAACAATACTATAACCACTACACTATGGATCAAACTTATTCATACTTAAGCATAAGTATGAAGGGCTTATTTGTAGATATACTAAAGCATCATTTTAGTTAAACTCAAAAATTAATCTTAACATAACTATTTGGAAAAAGTTTCCACACAAAATCATTTCTATTGCAGCATAAAAGGAGACTTTTCGTCAAAACAAAACAAGAAACTCTTACAACATTTTATTTTGGCAATATCTAAGTTTTCTAAATTTAACTTATTGTCAACCCTTAGAAAGATTATTTGAATACATGTCAAACAAAAATATCAAATTTCTCCGTAAATTTCTCAAAAAATTTCTCAAAAATTTCTCAAAAAATCAAAGTAAAAATCAAATTACTAACTAATCGTAAGCTTAAAATAATAAATTAATACATAACATACTATTATTGTATTTTCCGTAAAAAACTACTTGATAAACAACTTTAGATACAACAACATAAAGTGAAGAATCCTATATAACAACACAGTATGCAATTTTAATTTGCTGTTCTTTAGTAACTTAAGCATAACTTTGTTACTTCTTTTGTACTCGACCCGATAGGTGTTATTGTTTGTTTCGATCTTTTAAATTGAAAGCTTTTCAATCGAAAAAGCTTTCAAATTCATATTGACTTTTCCTCAAACTCATCTCTTACAGCAAAAGTGTTGTGTTGTGTTAAAAGTCATGGTTTAACTATACTTGAAGTCAAATTAGTCAACGAACTCATACTCGGATCGTAAATCCATATTCACACGAATCCCAAGTATTTCTGTAAAATTTCATCAGAAAATTAAATCTAGTCTCAAAATTCTGCTTCAATAGACCTGAATTTTTTTGTCAATTTATATGAATTTTGTAACTATCGTATGGCTTAAAATTAAATTTTATCAGTCGAATGAATTAGAAGAAGTCATAAACTAAACTTTCAACAGAAAGAACGGAAAGCAAAACCTTTGGGCGGAAACTTAGAGAGAAATATTTCCTTCAAATTTGACTTCTTCTGTTCATCAAACAGATCGTTATCATTCAGTAATTTTATATTCTATTACAAAAACTAAAATTAGAAATTGAAATCCCAAAGAGAACTACACTATACATTGGAGTCATATTAATGTATTGTCTTTTCTGGCGAAATAACATAACGTTTGAAATAATTGGATCTAATGTTCATCACTTATCAATTTTATGAATGGAATGATTCCAAAATGTGACATAAACTGATTCCAAAAGACAATAGAAATTTAATTTTATTCTTTGTTTATACTTTATTCCATGCAATCTTTTCATGAAACAGTTTGAACACGAAATTGATTTAACATTTGTTTATTAGAGTTTTGGTATTATGTTTCTCTCTTTCCGTGTTATTTTATAATGCTATTGAAGATAATTTATGTCAGTACCTATTTTTCATGGCTTCAAACATTTCAACTCAGTCTCAACATCCAGTATAGCTCAAAATCATCTTAAAGTTCTTTGAATACATTTCTTGAATCTTTTCTTAATTTATTTCTTTAGCAAATGCAAGACATCTCTTAAATTTATTTCTTTATTTCGTGGAAATTAGATTTTTGAAAATTTAATATTGAGTTCAAGTTTACATATGTTTAGATTATGGGGCCTAATATTGAATAATAAATGGTAATACACTTACAGTATTTATTATATGTTAGTTTATTTTCTGTGCAAAGGCCGCAAATCGAATTTAATCGGTATGAGTGAACTCAATAAGAATGAATTTATTTAGTATTCTATGTTTACAACTTTAACTATCTCTACACTAACTTTTTAAAGCAATGATCAACAATGCTCGAGCGTTTAGCACTCGAGCGTTGATATAGAGTGAGCTAAAGCACGAGATAAAAATTCAATATTTCATAATTAAGACTAAACTATAGTTGAATTATTATAAGGACCCAATTTTTAGTTGAATTTATGTCTCTTATCTTATAAAATATAAGATCTTATTAAATATAAAATTTGCTCGACTATAAGCGAGGGCTCAATCACATCGAGTGGATTGTCTAATGCCGATGTGTCCTCACTCCGAGAGAGTGTCTGTTATTTATAGGAATCGTCTCTTTCATTGTGCTCTACGTGTTATGTTTGAAAAAATTTAATTCCGATGTTATGTTTAACTAGTAATACTTGAGACAGATTCACAGAGACTCGTGGTTTCGATCTGAGCGTCAGTGTCTTTGAATTTTCATTGGATTCCTTTAAGAAGTCGGTTTTAGGAGAACGTGTGTTTTTGTCGGATCAAATCTTGTGTGACAATACTATACTCTAATATATTATGTATAGAATATGGTTTCATATCTTATATCTTTTGGTTGCACTTCGAATGAATAAAGAGAAGAATTTTGTCTTGAGATAGAGTAAGTGCAGTATATATATAACGCATACACAGCTAACATGTGAGGCATAATAATTCCTTATACACATAATGGTTGCATGAAGAGAAAACATTTTCTAATTTCGATATAAGACATAATTAACTGACTTGTGAGCACACATATGACATGATGCCAACGCTTTCTAATCATGCAAAAGGTTATCAATTTGTATGCTCTATAATAGGCTTAAGAGTACTCATTTCAGTGTACTTTTTCCATTTTCATTATTGATTTTGTCATACAATTGTAGCCTTATATCAATTGGATAATTAAAGTTTTGGTCAATGGAAAAAATTTGAATAATATTTCTTGTTAAACAAAGCATTAATAAAAGCATTAATTTCGGTACTCAGCTATAAACTGCACAAAGAATTTAATTTATGAATAAAGTTGATGAGTCTGTCATCTTTCAGTTTGTTATCAATTAACACAATTATCATTGTAATTGTTGTAATCAGATATAAAACCACTCAAATAGCAATTAGAAAATAAAGAACTGATCGCATTTGTTTAATATGTTCTTTATCTGTTGAGTTCACTATAAACATAAATTGAGCTCTAATATCAATTACCCTTATGTCAGATACAAAGAATAAAATAAATTAGAGTTGTCAATGTCTAAACAGTAAGAGTATGTTATTCTGCACTGAATTTATTATAAGTGAGAAAGACCTGCTTCTATTCTAAAAAATAATCAAATCTTCCAACAAATATTACAACAAAAAAATCTAATCTCATGAGCAAAACAAAATATTTGCGAACTTTCATTCATGAATAACATGAAGTGAAAATTTTTTCACAGGACTTTAGCTGTTAGTTCAAACGTCAATTCATTAGAGCTTTTAATTAAAAGCCTAAATATTTCTCAATTATTATTTTCTTGAAGCAGAAGAATATTTGAATTAAATATTTTTAATGGGAAATGATTTATTAATCCTAATAACATGAGAGCATTTATTTGTAATACACATTATATTTTTTGAATCATCTAATAGTGTAGTATTTTGTGAACTCATTAATACTAAATAAGTAAAAAGGAATCATCGAAAAAGCAAATAAACTCAAAGATAAGGCGATTGCTTGAAAAGATAATAGAAAAAACAAATTATAGATCATCAAATCAAATGTAATACTCTTATATTTTTGAATATTTAAATAGATTTAGAATTATTTTATTATACAATGGATAGTATTTCCTGACTTTATTGAGTAGATATTTATGGAAGAGTGTGTTGATAAATTTGTTGCAGACCCGTAAAGATTCTTTGAATCATTGAAGATATCTCTGAGAAAATTAAGTTATTTTCTGGAACTGAGACAGAACTGGAAACTTAAAATACAAAATGTATTTTTTGAAAACTACTTCCAACAAAGTTGTTCGGCATATAAATAAGGTATACTCTATATCATAGATCGTTAGAGTTGTTTTTTTCATTGATACTTCTTATATAAGTTTTGAAAGCACCTGCTTTAATGTTCTCAAAGAAAAGTAGAAAAGGAATATGGAGTGCAGAGTATGCTCAACATAGTGTGTCAGTATAGAGCAAATTAAATGAAAAAAGTTGAGTCCAATACCTAAGCCATAGTAACTTAGAAGTGAAAGTCAGAAGTAATGGAAAAACTTTGATTCTGCTTTAGTTGTCGTACCTTTGGCTCACTTGAAGCAATAAACTTTTTCACTTGTCAAGATCTTAAGCAAATGCATTCAATATATCTTATATGCATTTTGCGATTTGGGTGTGTATGCGTTGGAATTAACGAGAAAAGGGCATCCCATGCATGCATCTATTTTGATCAAAATTGTCAGAATAGTCAAAGTGACTGTCCATTATCAAAAAGCATATACCATTTACTTAAATACATAAATTATAACATGCTAAGATTCCAAGCTATGAAATACCACATCAACGCTTAGCAAACATAACCAATGGTGCTTTTTCCCAATTGCTTCTATATAATCACCGCAATGTCTGTCATCTTCGATGCAGTCTACTATCAAATATATTTTTCTTATGAATTATTAACATCAGAATCAGGTTAGAAAATAAAGAAAACTGCATGAAATATATCATATATATCTTTATATACTGTAAAATTCAGATTTCTATTCAGTACAAAGTAAAAAAGTTGCATTGAGTCAATTTTTGGAAATCCTTTGCTTAAAGACTACATTTTTGGCATTCAATTTTGAGGTTTCGTAACTAATAATTTGAAATATTTCAAAAATTGATTTTCTCCTTTTTTAACTAAACAGTACCAATAGAAACAGCATTCATGAAGCTATTAATGAAATTTCAGACTTAATTTTGGAAGGTTTCGGAGAATTGCATCGAAAAAAGTTATTTTCAATATTATCAATTGAATTAATGTTCATCAATTGAATTTGCAATTAAACATGTTAGTGAATTATTAATTTTTATAGCTTGATCAATGAAAATTGGTCAGCCAGATAGCAATTATTGCTGCGAATACAATGCCTTTTGACTAAACAGTAATGGATTCTCTCATAAATTTAAGTACCACTTGATCGAAATTTTTGCTGTTCATTAAACAAATTAATTTGATATATTCATACTTGTGTAGAGGACTAGAATTTATTAATGCTATTTTTAAAATTTAAATATGGAAAAGTATTGCATAAATAATGAAACTTTCATATACTTTAATTTAATGAATTAATCGATGAGCACAAAATGGCTAAAATTATTAAATGAAGAAAAATTTCACAACTTATATACTAATATTTTGCACAAAAAACATAATAAAAAGCCAATCATACAAATAGTCAGATTGGGCCAAATCTCGATCAGATTAACTCATTAGAGGCAAGAGATTTAAAATTAAATGGTGAGTAAATTTTGGGAGCACCATATTTCGTCCTTTCACATTTCGTCCTTTCCCTGTCCTTTCTCATTAACTTATTCCCAAAAAATTTATCCCATTTTCAAACTCATCAATAAACTGAAACCAAAGGGAACTAATTTCAACTAAAATATAATGATTTGAAATGATAATCTCATTTTTAAAGTTAAGTTAACACAGCGAGAAAAACAGGAGAATCACATGTGTTTGATCATTTCATGTCGGAATGGGACGTATAATTTTATGTTATATGAAATAAGTTTCTTTGGTTTTAGTTTATTTTTGAGTTTCAAAATAAGATAAATGTTTTGGGAATTAGTTAATGAGGGATTGTAAACAGGGAAAGGATGAAATGTGAAAGGACAAAGTGTGAAAGGACGAAGTATGGTGTAGCCTAAATTTTGTTGAAATAAATAAATATCTGGATTTCTCAGAGTCAGAAACAGTTGATTTTATATTAATACTGTAATGCACTTCTATGTATAATCAGAAAATAGCAATTTTGCTGAGACAGCTGTATGTCTTGTGTTTCGAAACGTGACTATTGGCATATCAGCTTTGAGTTATTTAGTAATGTAATTTTTAGTTAATTTAAAGTTTGAATTTACAAATTATTATTTAACATGCATTTTAATATAAAACTTCTAATTTTTCAATTGTTCATGTATTTTGAAAGCTCGAGGAGAAAATCTCAATCAGTTTGTTTTATTTGAAAATTTTAACTGATTGTTATGTAAATCTCAAATGGCGAGCAATCGCTGCTTGTAATGAATTATTCAAACTTTACTTAAACAAATTTTTTGAATCGCAATTTGTATGAAAATCCAAGTGTGCGAAAACTCTTTAATTGAAAAGTTTGTGCAGAAAATAATTTTTGTTGATTATCAAAATACTGGTACAATAAAACATATTAAAATTTTCTTAAATCAATAATTATTATATTGACTACTATTTTTAGTTAATAACTTGAAGATAAAAACTTGGAAACAAAATGTCACATTTGAATAACGCAGACTCAGTATTGAGAGCTTGAACATTGAAGAGCAATTTTGCTTTCACTCGGGGCTATTGACTCAAATTTCTATCTTGTTGGTCATCCATTTACAGTAACAAATTATTCATAAACTCAGAATTATATGCCAAACTCAATTTGTTTGGTTGACTTAAGTTAAAGAAGTTGCAATTCCTAACTTCTTGTTAATCATTTTCATTCAAAAACCTCTGAAAGGGTTAGTTTTCTGCTTAAGAAATATAATACACATGAAAGTCATGGCCGATTTTCGAAGAAAAACAACTCAATACAAAGTTTTTAAGCCAAAATTAAATTAGACCAAAATTACTAGAAATAAAGAAACAGAGGCCAGAATTGAAGGATATCTCAATAATTGATGATATCGTTAAGAAAAGAAAACTGTAAATTATCAATTTAAGAGCCCTTATTCTGCTGTAGAAGAATAGTCATCACCAATTCCTTCGATTCAACAAAATATGTTTTTTATTTATGAGCTCTAAATTTTATATTTTATTTTCATCATCAAATAAACAGTGAGAAAGCTCACTATTTTATATAAAACCACTTTTTAATCGTGATAATTCTTCAAAATCTATTCAAGATTTATGAAGAAAAGTCAAGATTACGAGTTAAGTGAAGTGAAGAAAAGATTTTTGAAATGATTTACTTGACCATATTTTCACTGCACAGTCTTCCGGAATTTAATTTTTACATAGTATTACTATATCATTGACAGTCGTGTATTCCATAATAATTTTTGAGCTGAAACGCTGAAGAATTTTGTTGAATATACCGCTGACAGGAAATGCCTCTTGAAAAACTCATATTATCTCTTTTGGCAGTATTATAACTTTGGAAGATTAGGTTAACTACCTCTCATGCAAAGGCTACACCACACAAAGCATCCAATCCTAATACTATACTTCAATTATTCAGTATTCTCTTATTACAACTACTGCTACGTGATTAAGAATTCAGAGTTTTTTTAATCAGAAAAAGGGAAGACTATAAGATACGAACCAATATCAGGCGGTAATTAGGCGTTATATTTTCATTTATTGCTCTATTACGTGCGAATAAGAGCAATAATGTTTTAATGAAACCTTTTGTAAAAAATTCATTTTATCACAAATAAATTTCTCCATTGCCTTAAATTTAAAAACAGTTGACGGCCTTTAATCAAAATGTTAATACACTTGAATCAACTTAAGCTGAAAAATCTATTTGAGTCGTAAAAAGATAAATCAAGAAAAATCTATCCTTTTTACCATTTAATAATTGAAACATTTATATAATAAGTGCGAATTTTCAACTCAAATTTTAATTAGAACTTCCAACTAATAAACATATTGCTATTCATCATGCATTAACTTTAGAAAAAGTATCTTTTGAAGAAAGTAAACATATTTTTTAATAGTTTTAATTAGAGTTTTTCAATCAAATTAAAGCTATAACGGCTTACTTCCTTTCGACACAATAAGAACTGGACATGAAAAGTATAAGGGGTTCAAAGTATTTATTTCTTCTACAGTATCTCGTCTAATAAGACAACATGTGTCTTCTGAATTGAATATATAATTATCTGAATACAATTTAGGAATACACTGTAATGTCCGGTTTTGGGTCTCGTCCCTGACCCGGACAGCACGTCTCAAAACAGGACAATCCAGTTGAAAACCGGACAGGTGGTACGCCTCTATAACTTTTATTATATCCTCTTAAAGAAGTTTACTATTGGTTTCAGAATTAAGTCTGTTATTTCCAAGATATAAACCTACCTATAAATAAATTCTATTTGTAGACTGTATTATAAATTGTCTCATTGAGAAAGTAAAGTTTCGTAAATACCTTAAATAACTGTCAGTTCAATCGAAAGATAGAGATAAAATGAGTCAAATTTATATTTCAAAATGCATTATTACAGGAATTTATTCATAGTATTCACTTATTTCTCTAAAATGACTTCCATTTATTATATAATTATGAATAGTTTTTCAAATATTTCGAACCTAGTAATTGATCAAAATATCAGTTTATTATCAGCTTTTATTTAAAGTTTATATCTTTAGATCGGACTTAATTGTGAAGCATATTCTGAAACGAATTCATATTCTACTGAATAACTTCGATGCATAACTTGAAAATAATATATCATGTAAATTATTGTCACACTATTATAAACTTAATTTGCTATTAAAAAGATTAATGAGAATAAGGAAATAAATGATTCTACAGTGAAATAGTGTTATCTAGAAATTTAATGATCCGACTAATAATAAGTTTAATTTGAGAGAAGTACTCAATATTGTGATGATGTAAAGCGCAAAATTCAACTTTCACTTCCGAACTTTGTATCTCAAATACAGTACAGTCTAACCCTGTTATAGTGAATCCCCGCTTATAGTGAACGATTTTTTCAGAACATATTATGAAATACAATAGAAATTGAGAACTTTTACAGTGAATCCCGGTTATAGTGAACGGTTTCGGTCGCACCGACCCATTCACTATAAACGGAATGGACTGTAATGATTACAGAATACTTAGAATATAAGAAGTTTGAAAGTATTAATTGAAAGTTACTGGTATAAGACAATAAAGCATAATCTCTAATTATTACAACTTTATTCGAATTTTGAAACCTTATTATGTAATTCCAAATGCTAACCACAAAAGGGTTATCATAATTAATAGAACAAATAGTAATGTTATATTGGATATGCTGAAAATCGATCCATTAATGGTAGTGAAAGATATCTTTACATGGTAACAACTTAATGCCAAATCTCATCATAAAGCCATGAAAATGAACATCAGATTCATGATAATAAATAATGGGATGAATTTACCAGCTTTTGTCTAGATCTCTTCTATCTTATCGATTGGAAGTCATTTATTTATATCTAATTCAAATCCTCCGTTTTATTCACAATTAACGAAAAAATCATTTGCAAACTAAAACTGCTGTCAGAGTTTCTCATTGCATATTCATCTGAGTTTGCGTTCAATAGAGGGACACTTTCCGAGAACTGCGTCACCACACACGCAGTCAAAAAACAGTCCATTCAAATACCCGAAACCCCAATTAAAGCCTAATTCATTTATTTGATTATCAAACATGATAAATGGCTTATAATTGATATGAAATAAAAATGATAAATTACTTTACTGTATTTGTTTTAAACTATTATTATATTTGTTTCTAATCTTTCAATGCATTTCAATTCAAATCTATAATCAATGCCGTAATCATGATTTTTTGTCCGGTGGGATACAACTTATCCTCTTATACAATGTTGAAATAACCAATCTTTCAAAATATTTAACTTGGATTTACAGAATTAATTGAATGGCTTTATTGCAAAAATCAATTATAATATTAAATAACTTTTGAGAGAAGTGGTCAACAAGTGTCAGATTAAGACTAAAAGCGACCAATCAATTAAAACTGATCAGTAAAAATCCTATATATTTTTTACTTATGCCATTTCAACCGAATGAGTATTTTCATAGGCTTTTAGTCCGAAAGTAGAAAACCCAGTGTTTAACTGATTTTGCTGTCACTGAATTCAAGAATTCCTTGATATATTCCAGAGGGATATGAGAAATTTTTTAGTAATAAACAGGTTTATAATTGAAATAAATACTTAGAAATAAATGAGGGATACTTTGTTTTTGTAATTAAAAAGTTGATTGTATGGGTTTTGCAAATCTGAGCCCTATTTTGTGCCTTCGGTTGAAACGCCCTCACCTTTTAAAACTACAGAGTATACAGGGTAAATAGTAAGCCTTCTTGAAGGTCGGCAATTATTTGGATGACAACTAAAATTGAAGCTAATGCTTAATAATAGAGATAAATTGGATAGATATAGGAAAGCGAGTCATTTCTATTTTTCTTATTCCTGACATACTTTTAGAGCCAAACATTCAAGAATATTCCTTTGAGACTAATACTGCTTATGAGGATTTTTATTAATAGCCGAATCGTCGATTGAGATGCAATGAGAAAAAAGTTGCTAAAGTATTACAAGTAGTATTGAGTAATGAAGAATAAATTAGTTTTGTGTCTATAATTCGTTGACATAGTCTGCTAAAAAGAAATATTGCTTTCCTTTAATCTTAGAGCTGTGACATTGTTAACATCTCATTATGCGATGCTAATTAAAGAAGCTGAACCTACTCAGAGGTTTTATTCTCGTGCCATGTCTTCATTAAAAGCTGCTGAAGTGATATCTACGTGAGATCTGTATAAAGTATGAGCCAATGTCAATATTGGCCAACTCTTACATTTCATTTAAGTCTTAAGTTGAAAATTGAGTTTTTCAACATTCTTTCATATAATAAATATATGCAAGATATTCTTCGGAAAAAATTTCTCGTCAAATTTCATTCAGAAATGTATCAAACTTTCATGTAAAGATAAGCTGTGTTACGCAGGCTCAGAGGCTCAGCTCAAGACTCAGGCTCAGATTGATTGAGTCTATGAGCCAGAAAAGTTGATTTGCAGAAAAACTAAATGTTTTAGAAGTTTAAGTATACATCAAATGTTATACTATTCTATAATAAATTCAATGAAAAATGTTATAACTAAGAAAGATAGAAAGACTTTGAATAGATTTATTGAAGCTTGTGCTCAATAAGATATTTGAAACCCTAATTATTGAATTGCGCTCGAATCGGTCTCATGGCTGGATTCAATGAATGGAAATTGCATGAATGGGTGCAAATTGGAAACACTATTATTAATTCACTCGGAAAATAACGTGTTTTTAAACTTTTATTCAAATTCACTAAACTTTTGTCCAAATCAATTCTCAGAGCTCTTAATTAATACAAAACTATTGCAATATATCTGAACTTTTTAAAACTCTTCGTAAAAATGTTTATAATTCAAGTTCACAATAGTCGGAGTGGAAGAGAAATTTTTTTGCCCAAATGTGTACATTCATGATACCAATACATTTAATATTATAATGAAAGAATTCTACTTAATTCTAAAATGAAGAACGAATGGACATGAACTCAAACTTAAATGTATAAAATTTAATTTAAGCAAATCTGAAATACCGGAACATTTGACAGTGACTGAAGCAAAACTTGCATTCTTGTAACGAAATAAGTCCAATTCAACAAAAGCACAAAAATATAGAGAAATTCATGTAAGTCTTATTCAACAAAATTATTTGAAACTGCATCGCATCCATGGAAACATGAAGGTGTCAAAACATCAAGCATTTCTCTTTTCTAGTCTGGATTTGCTTTACTTCATGCTTTTTGTGGACCTTACATAACATAGAAGGGATGTAACACTCAAATTGATTGCAAAGATTCAGTCGATTATGTTTTCATTCAAAATATTTATATTTCATTTTATTCATGCAATCATCTCATATGCCTATCAATAATTGGGAATTTATTTTTTAAAAATTAATGCAAAGGTTACATAAGAGTCATTCAAATCAAGACTTTGTAGCTTTTTTTTAACTCAAAAGAAGTGATAAAAAATCTTTGGAGATTCAAAACATGAGTTATTTCTTAGAATTTTCACAAATATTTCCTTTAAAAAAAACTAACGAAAATCCTTTTTTATAGCTCTGAATTGATTTTGTCGTCGAAGGAATGTTTTCGGTATACTATTTACACCTATAACAAGGGTATACTTTTGATGGGCGGATATGTTCGGCAATAAAAGATAGCATAAAATGAAGTGCAATATTTTTTTATTTAAATTTAAGAAGTGGAATATGTTTTTCGATCGACTTAAAGACAAACATTTTGCATAATTTTTCATTTGATTAAAACGACAGTTAAAGATAGAGATAAACTTATTTATGGATAAATAATCAAATTGAAAATCAATTAAAAATTCAATTTTTACAGTTATTCAACTTTTTTCATGAATTTAATCTTCAAATGCAATAATGCTTATGAAGACGAATATATTTTGCATTTAAATGATTTAATTGATTTTCATGAGAATTTGAAATATGAATTGTTCCTCTCGTTCCCAATGAATCCTTTGATGTATTTTTGAGCTCAAAATAAATAATAAAAGAACACAAAAAAGTTTAATTGTAGTGATTGAATGATTGATTTGTATTTTTATTGAAGATTTAATTTATAAAGCGGTGAAGTCTTATAAATAGGTGTAAATTAATCTAGAAATATGTGCAGAAACTTAGGACGACATACTTTATACCTGTAGAGACTGTACAAACATTAATGTGTAAATAAAATTTGTCGTATATTGCGATCAAAAATAATTGTTATACATTTTTGTGACACATAAGCGTTTGGTGGTGAGCACTAAAATGAGAAGACATCAAATCCATTCTGATTTTGCTTCCTTCGGAAATATTGATGAGATCGTGGAGAAAAAATAGTCTCAGGCCAAGCCTTATCCTATCCGATCCCATCTCTTGAGAGTGAATGGCATATATATACATAGATTGTATACCTGAACGCTTACACCATTCACTACGTGAAACATATAATGGATATCAAAGGAAGTCCAAACAGGAAGAAGCATACAAAAAGAGGGGCATTTATAGTTATGCGCCCCTCAAAAAGGAAGTTTAAACACATGAAAAGCAAAAAAGAAATTTTCTCATGTGTGAGCAAAGGAAAATGGCATCGTTTTATAAGTTGGTATGTCCTCAGATTGATAAAAGAGAAGGTAAATCAACATTAAACTAAATTTGGTCTCAAAGTTTAGACTTTGGAAGGCTTTTAGAAGCGAGTTTCCTTCAGACTTGGGTCACTCAATCACACGAAAAAACATATAGAATGTGTTTGGTTAATGGGATCATGTATTACATCCACAATCTCATTGCCCCGAAGCAACTTTTGCAAGTAATGCATTTAGTAAAGAAAAAATTAATATATTAACTTTGTATGGGTATTATACCGGTACTGCTTGACTGCTTGTGTAGTATATTGTACATAAAGTGTAGTATAAAGTTATAAGTTATATATTTGACTAGTATGTAGTTGTGACACGATCGACTCAATACACTTTTTCAGTAATGGATGTAAAGGGAAGTCCATATGGCGAGTCACGTCTCGAATATTTTACGAGTTATTCTTACAATCCTGCATATCATGAAAATTTATTCTGTGTACACACTATCTTCATATAGTAGAGACATTTTAGTTACCTCACAAACTCTTTTAACTCAACAAAATGACTCTCTTGATTAGTTTAACTGTTACTCTCAACTTACCAGTACTCATATTAGTAGCTTTTAAAGCTATTCACTTTAATCCACTCACTATATGAACATTGAATTAAACATTAGGATAAGCTTTCAATCACAAGTCATTCAGATCTCTTTTCATAAGCTATAATGAATACACATAAATTACAAGTTTCGCCCTTTAATTTATATTTATTTTTAGTTCTCAACTTTTTATTATAAAATTCACCAATTTTTATATCGTTTCACTCAAAACAAAAATATATTTAATCATTTTAATGTAATTATTAAATAATTTTATAAATATTTTCATTGAGCTTAAACTGAAAAAAGAAATCGATAGGCATCTGATTGGCATTTATTCAATTTTTACACGATGTACTGTATACGCCTTATTTCAAGGTAAAACAATTGTAATACCATTTTGTTTTATTGCATTATTTTTTTCTAATTTACAATCAGATTAAGCTCAACACCAATTAAATCCTGTATAAGATTATCAATTTAAAGCTCGATCTCTCAGGAATATAAATAGATTTTGTTTAAACAAACAGAAAATACAAGATTAAGATTTTGTGAGAAAAATATAATGATTTGATACTCAATTTCAATTGAAATAGATTTGAATATTTTGATAAACGAGTAATTTTTAAGCTGGTTGTTTTCATTATTGATTTGACTTGAATGAAATTCTTGAGAAATATTTGATTCTCACAATCGGGGTTCGGGGTCTCATATGAGAGTATTTTTTCTGAAGCGGAAGATTAAGCACTAGTAAGTAGTAAAAGAGCCGTTCTCACTATGGGCTTAAAGTGATAGTAAAGGAGAGAAGAAGTACTAAGTCTTGTGGTTTTAAAAGACTCACACTGTTTAAAATATTGATTCCCAACTTTCATCGTGAGCTTTTAAGATTAAAAATCATTTCATTTTAAAGCTAGAGATTTCATAAGCATTAGTTATATATAAGTTTTAATCAGATTAATCAAGCTTTTTAAAAACAATCCTTAAAATTGAATAAAAATAAGGTAAAAGAATCCCGAAATGAGCAAAAACAGCAGAAATTATTTCATTAATAAGTATCACTCATGTGAATGAAAAATACGAAAAACTGGAAAATCCAAGTTATTATTATTTATTTTTCTCTACAAAACTACTTTTTATTCAAAAAAAGATCAAATCTCTCAAAACTAAAATTAAATATTTATTAGATTTATAGCTATGACATGGATTATCATTGAAACTAAATGTGCTGTTAAAATGAGTTGAGTATAAATATTATTCAAATAACTTTCTTTATTTTTCTTCTAAAAATAAATTTTCATTTGAAATTAACTGATATTTATTTGAATCCGTGTTGGATAAGTACTTAAAAGTAATGTGATATCTGTCTGAACTGATAAACTTGGAAAAAATGAGTGAATATGTAATAATAAATATCATTTTACTTGAAACCGAATGTAAGTTAAACTATAAGCAAATACTTGTAAACTTGAAGCGTAAACAGGAAAGTAACAATACTCAAGAAAAAGTATTGAATACCTCATCTTTAATGTATTGATAGCATAGCACTCAAAGTACTTATAGTTGTGATCGAGTAAATGTTACATATAAATGATCAAAAGGTCTTTTATAATAACAACTGTGAAGAGAGATGATGCACACGTTGGACTGCATTCATTTGGCATAGAATACAAAACAAAATACCGGTGTTTATGCAATACTCAAATGGAAAAGGGTGGAGAATCCAACAGTCCAAGTATTATCCTTCACAAACGGAGCAGAAATTTTATTGCACAGATTTTAGTCATAAATGCATCGTTTTTTAGCGGATGTCAATTCATTTGGAGATCCACTGAATTTTTGCCCGTTGTGTCAATATATTAGAGCTGAAGAAATTTTATAGAAAAAATACATGAAGCATATAATATGACGCATGGCTTTAGTGGCATTAACTTGGTTTGGAACTAAACAGTGCAAAGTACTAGAAACTGCATATATTTATGAAATGCATGCCTTTTGTGAGAGCAGGAAAATACATACTAATTAGATTTGCATTGATATTTTCCCAGTCTTTCAATTAACGACTTACAATTTCAATGCATCGCAGCTTTTTATTTCAATTCAATCCTAGCAGTAAAGGTGAAAACCAAACGCTATATATTTTACCACTTATTATATCTAACGGTTATGTATAACTTATTCACCTAAAAGTGCAAAAGTGCTGCATTCACAATATAGTGCATCTTTTTTGTTATGCTTCACTGAAATACCAGAAAAGGATTGATAAAATTCAGGAAAACTTTTCTCCTATCGATCGATCCAATGATGAGACGAAAGTCGTATAATATATCATCCATTTTCAACAGTTAAGCTCATAAGTTGAGTCTTCAATATTACGCCTACAATAGTATTCAAATACCTAAACAAATGATTTCTTACAGACATCAAAGTGAGATTTTTTGGGCGTTTCAAAGAATGCTTATACATGTGCCAAAAAATATTGATCACAGCTTCTTAATGATAGTCGAGAAAAATACTTTTTAAATTACTAGCTTATAAACAGACAATTTCAAGATGTAATTAAGTTGTGTATATCAACGCTATTATGATATGTCAGTAATCAAGAGCGAACAAATTGCAAATACAAGTTGATGTTTCAGTCAAATGCTGTAATGCTTTTAAAAAAGCTCACATTATATATCACAAAATATGGTAATTTCTATCAAAAGTGACTTAAGAATTCATATTTTCTCTTTCTCATAAATGACACCTCTTTTGTTTCTAAATTTGATACTTGTCTGCTAAAAACGTTGAGCACAAAAAATCGCTACTTTTACATATAATTTATAACATTTTTACTCCTTATGTGATTGTACGAGTGTTTACCCAAAAAATACTGTAATGCAATGCAATACAATTCGGTAGCAAAAGAAGTAATAACGAGAGGATGTGATAAATTTCGGTCAAGTAGGATCGAAAGATAGACAGATTTAAGTTTGAGTACAAACCAATCTTAAGCTATGCTAACAAACACGAAAAATCTAATACGAGAAACAATTGTTTGCCTTATAGGCACTTAAAATAGAGAAGAGAAAAAATCATACACGCTTTAAAGGAGAATTTGGTGAGTCCTGTTTTGAGCTACAACTCGAGGCTATATTGAATTGCCTGATACACAACTAAACGAATGAGTGTAAAGTTTTGTGCTGCAAAAACTTATCTGACTTATAATGTTAGCCTCAATATAATAGTGGCACTGGTGGCACGTGGCAGACGTGTGCCGCGTCTCAGAGCCTCCACAACTATCACTATGTAAAAGAAACCAAAAGAGAGGGATTTTCACCTGGACGACGACCAACCATCTGCTTAAGTGGTGCTGCATGTGAACCATCTGTTCGCTTAATATCACATAAAATATAAGGACTATTTCATTCACAACTGTTCAGAGGCTTTCATTTAAATTTATAATCACTAAAACTCACTTATTTATTAAGTTTAATACCATCGCAGAAAAGTTTGATTCCTTTCGAATCAATTTTAATGATGTCTAAACATTGAACAAAGCCTTTCTAGATATTTTTGGGCTTAAGACTTGCTCAAAAACTCATTAAATATATTATTTTTGAGAATAAATTTGAAATATTCCAGATATTCAATGTTTTATCAGTATATAGAGACGATTCTCATCTTGAAATTCAATAGAGGAAAATAAACAATTCACTTTTAACCTGTTAATCAATACCTTAGAATTAACTTAAAGAGCGAGTTTTGAGAAAAATAGTTCTAAAATAATTCTTTGTGTTGATTTCAACTAAATAAATGTTTCATGTAATCTATAGTTACTATTTTTTAATGATTGGTTGGTATGAAAGGCACGATTGAACAACTTATTGAAATATAATTAGAAATTGAATCTTGAAACTGATTGTAAGTTTTAAAAAATGTTTGAAAATATAAACTATCATGAGATTAGATCAAACATTTGTAACAAAACTGTACAAGTAAATTATATCACCTTTTGATTGAGTTTTACTTTCAAGTTTTTTCGTTCCGATCAAACATTACCATTTGTATTGAATGCTTTCAGAGACAAAATTTTGCTTTCAATTGTTATTTATTAATTTAATTTTCTTAAACTTTCGACTTGTAAACAGTAAATTTCAATATATTATTCATAGAATAATACAACTATCACTTTTGAGATTCAAATTGATTGGAGGGAATTTGAAGCAAACTTTTTTTGTTAACAACTAGAAAAAGCAATCTATAAGACTATTAAGTCAACTTATTTTCATTTCAGTAACTGTTAATTCAACAAAACTTACACAAAAAAATAAGCCTCATGTGAGAATTTGAAGAAAATCTTTATGTTTTCTTGAAATTTTTTTAGTTCAGGTAATTTATCTAAAAATATTTAAGCCTTTTTTATAATATAGGCTTTTTCATTAGCCCATTGGTTTACTATAATTATAAAAGTTTATTGCGTTTCTATTTTGAGATTCATTCCAATATAATATAATATATTAAAAACTAATTCAATTTTTTACAATGGTTTCCATATGAGCAAAAATTATGGTTAAACTTTTGAATTATTAAAGTATCGTAATTACTGTCTAATTTGCAAATTGAATTCTCTGTTTCGTAAAAAGTTAGAACATTAAGTCGTGGTTGAATTGAAATTGCAGTTTAACACTAGAATGCCTCGAATTGATATGATAGAAATAGAAAAGAGCCCGCATTAGGTTGAATGCAAACACAAATCAACTCGAATGCCAATCAGGGTCACAAGGGATGAGTTTATTGTGAGGGCGAATATGCATAATAGTCACTACAATACACTACAGTGCGTAACATTCTCATAATAATTCACTCTTTCATCGAATCCGAAAGTTCAATGGCAAAGAATGAGATCCAAATTGGGGTAAAAAGTCAATATAATAGCAAAAAGTTATTACTGAAAATATATTTTAGAAATACAGAGACAATCATATTAAATGGAAGGTATAGTAGAGGTAGTGTACATCAGGTCTCCATCATGTCGACGCTTACACTCAACTATGCATTAAAGTTACCTTTACTTCAAATGTATTGTTTCATTCAAGTCTTTTCTCCATTTTATGATCAAACTTATAGTTGTTTAAAAAGACATTTTTATCAATTAATAAAAGAGAATATATTTATTTTTAATTTAAATAGAGTTTATGTTTCAAATTTGATTTGAATTATAAAACATTAGATTTATAGAATGGTATTGTCATGGATACTATTGCCATAAGTGCCTAATTTTGTATGAATTTTCCCGTTAATTAAAATACAGTATAAACGGTTTCGAGAATACAATTATGCCATTTGTATCCACATAACAGCCTTGAGCTCTGTTTTTGTTAGAGATAAAAAAAACTAAGAAAATCATCGAAAATAAAACATCTCAACTTAAACCGGGCGTAAATGAAATTTAGGAAATTGTTTGAACCAAATGCAATCATCTTAAACGGTTTTCATATAATTACAGCGCTTATGCATTATGTTAATGCACTGCATCTGAGAGTGTGTTGCAAATCACTATTTAATAAACGAATTGTAACATACAGTACAATATAATAGTAGGAAAGCAATCACGCGAATAGTTCTCTTATTTTTTGACATTAAGAATGACCGTCAGTGCCGTAGCTGCCATAGGGACCGGACACCTTTTTTAGACATTTAAGTGTATGGGTGTATCCCTTAAACATGTCAAAAGGTTTGTATTATAAACTTCAAGACTGTGTTTTCAAAATATTATGTAAAACAATTTTACTGAGATATATATAAGTAAAATTGAAATTAAAATCAAATCAAAAAGAAATACAAGACAAATGTTTTACGCATTTAACTACGTTTAGGTAAGTTTTTTGTTTCTCAACAAAATTTCACAAAAAAAGTTCAAATGTTTGTAATTTTCATTTTAACTCTTTAATTTCTTATTAGTTATTAAAATTTTTCACATAATAAACTAGTGAAAAGCATTAGCTTGATTTTTATGGCTTGAGTTTCGAGCGTATGAACGTTAGTTTGAAGTTTTATAGTAAGAAAAATATCATAATTTTTCATTCACAACTTTCATTTTGCTATTCAAAAATATGACTTAAGCTTTAAAGCTTTAAATATTTCATACACTTTGAAGGTAGAGTCAGAGATTTGGGAGGCTCGCATTATATCAAAAAAATTACAGATATCTGACATATTTTTGCTTTAGGTTGTAAATAACAATATGCTAGAAAAGCTCATAGTTCAAGCTGGAATTTTACTTACCATGCATGAGCTTGAGCTTGAGAATATTTCAAATTTTAGCTCGGGCTTGGGCTTGGGCTCAGCCCAGCTTAAGCTTAGCTTATATTCTTGACTATTGAATTTTGTGTTTGGCTACGGCACTGATGACGGTCTGAAATAACTTTATGCAATACATTATTTAAGTTTTACAAAAATTAGTAAAACGAATCCGGCAATTATTTAACTAGCATTTAAAGAGTAAAACAACTTTTTATGTAAAGTCTACTTAAATGATTTACTCTTTTACACTTCTGCTTATTTAGGTTTATAAGCCTTTGGCTAAAGTAAATAAATTTGTATGAATTACATGAAATCAGGCATAAGGTTCTCTTACCTCCTCTTCAGCCAATGTATTTACAGATTCCATTGATTGATTGAGTTGAATCGTGCAATTTTCTGGTGATTGAGTCGAGAGTTCCATTCTTTGATCTCTTTATAACAAATCTATTACCTTAAGATTTGACTCAAATGTGTTTTCTGAAAGCACTGAAAAATGTTCAATTTCAAGAAAATCAGTGCAGAACTGTCTCAACAGTAACTGAAGATCAATGTTTTGAGTTATTAGATATTACTATACTTTAATGATTATAGATTTCTATTTAATTATGAAATTATGTATTTATATATTCGATAACTGGAAAAATGTAGTATAAGGTAATGAATTTATGTATAGAGAAGAACAGAATAGTGTTACTTGAGATGGAAAAGTTGCTCTTAAATAATTCATCAACTTATTGCTCTTTTTGTAGCAAATGATGTTGAGATAGGATGTGATGTCTCTTAGCGTTCGCTCACTTGACAAGCAATTAACATACAGCACAAGTATTGTTATATAACTTTTTAATTATTAATATTATTATCAAGTTTACAATGAACTGATAGTGGATTGATTATTATTAAGGCGATTGTTTACATCACAGATATTTCTTTAACCAACGAGTTCTTCTTGTGATGAAATAAGTTTTGATGATTGAATAACGTATAGAGAGAACAACAACAAAAATTGTGGATATGTATGTCCAGAGAGTGCCAAAAGTGCTAGAATTGTGCAGAAGTGCTCACCGGCATATGTGTTTCCAAACTGACAACTGAAAGCGATTTCAGAGCTCTCACATAGTATTTCATTTTGAGTTTGCGTACATTATTCCTTTCGAAAGGTAGAATCAAAGGTAAACAAATTGAAGCGAATCACTCTATTCGCAATCATGATTAAGAATATTATTTTATTATAACAAAATAGTCACAATCTGCTCAACCAATTTCTTATAATTTAGAAATTTAGACTTTTAATGTCTGCTTAAATCATTAGAAATATTCTGTAAGATTAAAGTTGAAGCACACCTTTTACTAGTTACTAATCTATAGCGACCGCTTGGAATGAAGGCTTCAATTTGGTCATCGCGTGATTGACTAATGTTGCGGCTCCTCTTGAAAACAGTAACGGATTGTCATTTTAAAAATACAGATACATTTAAAAAGTATACGCATCATAACAATCTGAATCAATGGTTGATTTTTATTCTGAAAGGGGGGCGCAGGTGGTGTTCCGGTGATGTTTTGCCACTACGCGTTAACTGATGTGCAGCATATTTAGAGAGCTCTTTTGTCTCTCACGCTCAGGTGGGACGTCGATGAAGAGAGAGAACTACATATACTGCTGAAGCCCAGCTATGGGGGGATTTAATGCGGGGAATGGTTTCCGGATCCCAACTAGAAAAGTACAATTGAATGCATTACTTTCCCAACAAGTCAGTATTATGTGCTTATGATTGAGTTCACATGCATTAGCTTTCAATGCATAACTTATTTCAATTTTTGTATTGTTTTTTCAGAGCCCATTATTGAAATAAATTTATATAAAATCGAAGAAATATCTCATAAATATTTGCATAATTTCATTTTCACTATAATTTATTCTCAACTTTTTATTCAAGTTATAATGACAACAAAAGTAATGAATTATGGCATTAGAAACGTATGTTATAATAAATCGATGTAATTATGAGATTAAGTCAAAATTGATGCCATTTAATTGCTTTCAATAATATAATTTTGGACTAATCTATTATAAATACAATATAGCTTGAAATTTGTTCAAATAAATTCTGTGACATTCGCTTTTGTGTTCTTTATTAATGATTTTTCATTGCATTTACATTAATAAAGCCCCAAAAGGATATTTAAAACGAAAACTTGAACTATTGGTTACGCCTCTTCTACCGGTGTGTGTTTGTTGTGCGGCGTTATTATGTTAAATGCTATTAACGTGATCGCTATATATTCCAAATTGTAGGCAATTTTCTTTGCATCTCTTCTTTATAGCTCTAAACTATCACAACTACTGAAGAGGTTTATGTTAGAAAACCTTTCAAATGATAAATTTCTTGAATATATTTCATCAAAAAGGCTTTTATTTCTTCAAATCTAAAGACAAAGGTCTCGTCAAGTCTTTATAAACTTATTTCCCTCTAACGAGAGTCACATATTTATTACCAGACAAGTTGAATGTCTAGCTTTCAATTCGAGCTTTTGTTTATTCAAATGCAAATCAAATTGTTTTTATACCAATTAATGCGTGAAAAGGTTTTTACATTTTCAATTCAATAATTCGTTATTACATTATGTAATGAACAGAAGAGATGTGTCATTTCCATAACAATTATGCTTTTTTGTATTTTTATTTTTAAATATTTGAAGAGAACTTTGGATTCGTGATACTGTACAGGAGTCCCAATTTTAAATTATTCATATTATGCTGTGTTTTGAGAATAGTTTCTATTTTAATTCAAAAGATTTGATAAATTCTTAATATTTTCACAGTTTAGGAAAGATAAATCCGGTTTAAACTGATAATCTCAGAACAAACCCACTCAAAAATTGCCTCAAAAATTGAAACTCAATTTCTAATCAAATATTTAAGAATTTGGAAACAAAATTTGCACTTTGCATACAAGGAGCAGTAATAAACATTGTTAAGTACTCTGATATAAATAATAGAATAAATGTTTATAAAGGAAATAATTTACTTGCAATTCGGAACTCTTTTACTATCTAATTCATTAAGCGCGTGATATATTCATGAATTATGCAGAATAGTTACTCTTAAGAATACAATCCAAAATTACAATATGAGTACAACTTCCAAAACTTGCGAACAGTAGATATTTGTTTGTCTTTTCATATTTTCATTCCCTTTCTCTCAAAATTATATTCAGAAAGACATTAGTTTTAATTAAGTTTAAAATTAGATTTTAGATCATATGGACTAAAAATGTCAAAACATTGACCAAAGGGTTCAACTGATTTCAATTTATAAATTTTAAAAAATAACTTATTGGAAGATTTCAAACTTATTTGAATTGGATTTAAAGTACATTTTGAATGAATTCCTTTTAAACTTAAACACTGAAAATGCACGAATGAATAATTTTTAAAAATTGATATTTTCCTCAACATTTTAAAAAAATCGCTCTTGAAGTCAGTGAAAGATATTGAAAAATGTTTTAATGGCTTTTCCATTAATAAAATTATACTATTCTTATCTTTGAGAGTGGTTTCCTTTGAGAGCAAAATCAAAAGATATCATCAACGATTTACAGGTTCTGTGGATGAAGAGTATCAGGATTACTATTTTGTTGCTCATTCTTGCCAACATTTTTCAATTTAATAGTTATTGTATAAATCAATTGTGTATTTCATATTTTTTCGCAGCTTTATATTTAATGGTTTGAAAAATTATTTGATGAAATATTTCAATTTATTATTTGCATCATATTTATAACTTTACCCGAAGACATTTTATTAGTTAAAACAGTTTATTATGTAAACTAAAATTATTATAAGTTATTTGATAAATGGATGAGAATTAGTTAACTTATAAGTACATGATGTCTAACTCATCAATAAAAATAGCTTTAAATTTATAATGAGTTATATTAATTTTAATTATTTTTATTTATTTCTTCATAGATATGAAGATTAAGTACATTAACTCATAAATAAGAAATTCATTGTGAGTTCCGAAAAGAGATCCATCAGACTTAGAGGTTTGAGTGAACACATTGTTCTCTTGTAAATATGAGTTAATTGTGAAAATACCACTTTACAAACGAATATTCTCAATAGTAATAAGTTAATGCTGTTTTGCACAAGATATTAATCACAATTAAAGTAATATAACATTCATTTTATAAAGTACTTTGAATTAATAAAGCCCAAAGTGGTAGTACTGTATGTGAATTTGTAGAGCTTTTTGTATTATATACCTGTTTATATATAAATATTTGTATAGATAACTATAATATATAGGAGCAGAGGGGCATCATAGAAATCATTAGGGATGGCATCTCTACTCTAATGTAAAACTTGTATAACCCTAGTCTTGTTGGGAAGGTTTAGCTGTTTTCTAACCTATTGGGGCCGAAAAAACAAATAATTTATGTAGAAGTCTGTATTGAGTAATTCAGGCATCGCATAGTCTCATACTCTCATACCTTTGCAGTATTTCCTTAACACTGAATTACTAATGAGATTAATGGCGTATATATTATTAAGTTAAGGACTTTAAAGTTTAATTTAGAATATGTTTTGCCGAAATTGGATTACATTGAGAAATATTTAATGAAAATATACCAAAAAATAAAAGTTCGAACGAGATTTAGTAGTTTGGGTTTAAAGCATTGAGAATACCAACAGAATTATGACTTACGCCACTACTCTTTTTCTGATGCAATTTTAATGCCTTACAACGAATTCTACTCAACATTACAGTCATATACCTCTATAAATTGAAAATAATGTAAGAAAGAAAAGCTAAAATAAGGAAAGGTCTGCAAACTCATGCATTAATAAAATATGCGGCTCTATATCATTATGAATAAATGAGATCCAATATATATACCAATAGAATTGTACTGCACTATACAACTTATTAGGCAAATATCATAATATGAATCAATTGACCTATATTTTTATCATCATTAATAATTTTAAAAGTATATTATATCAAGTTATTACTCTACTACGCATTTTCTCAATTATTATTTATGACGTTAAGCTCTTTCAGTCACATCCTATTTGGAAGCTATCAATACATGCAATAAATACTTTCAAATTTCTATCCATTCATTCTTTCTATGCCTGGGTTCGGGTCTGAGTCTCAATCGAAAAGTTTCTTATTAATCTCTAGGGTCTCGAATTTGATTTCGATGTTTTGAATCTGAAATTGATACTTATTCAAGAAAAATAATTCAACTGCAAATCTAATTTTTGAAGCTTTAAAATTGAAATAAAAAAAACTCTGAAATCAAATTAGTTTCTAAAAGACTTGTATTTTTGAATAATAATTAATTGATGTTAAACTTCACTATGCTTTTGGTATACATTAAATTTCACTCTTTGTAGTCATAGAAAATAGACGTTTTATTAAATTATTCTTAACAAATAGAAAATATGAGGACCAGTCCGGGGATTGAACCCAAAGTCTTCCAATAACAAATCCAAAGAGTCAAATTTAAACCCATTTAAAGAATAATTAATGTTTTCTAAGTGTCAATTTAGAGCTAAACAGTAAGAGAATTCACAATTATATAAATGTTATATAAAACTACCCCTCAATCAGTTGTTTTCGGTAATTATCCAACAGTTAAGTTTCATTGAGTGAACAATTAAATTAAGTTTTTAATGTTTTTGGAAAATCGAGAAATAGTCGAGACTCTACAGAGACTCAAAGCAAATAATTTTTGCGAAACTCGAGAACTGTTTCTCTTTAAGTAAATGGACCCGACATTTGAAATGTACTCAAAAGCCTTAAAGTTCTGTTCGGTTCGAAACCAGTTGCAGACCAAAACTTTTTTAATTTAAATTTTCTTATTTTTTCTTTAAAATTAAGAAAGTAAGGCATAAAAAAGAAGTGAATTCAAATATAAATAATTTCACTCTTTAAAAACACTCTAAACGAAGTTTTGTATCAATAAATAAATAATAGTTCGTAACTATTGAACATAATTCGTAAACAATAAAATACTATTCAAAGGTCCTTAAGTTTCGAAAAACAATGTTAACTTTACGATAAGGGGTATAAATTAATGTTTTTTTCAAAACTGATGACATATACTTTTAAAAAAAAGTTAAAACTTAGAGACATTTGCTTAAAGAGAAACAGAACAGAGAATTTCATTTCTCGAGAATACCAGCTCTAGTTGTTTCTAATGTAAAATGGCCTCAAGTCCAGGTTGGAGATCATAACACCTCAATAAATGATGAGATTATGTGAGAATTGGAATATTTTTTCATTATTTATAAGTACACGCCAAAAGTTTCCGCGATCAGGCAATCTAGCGGTGATTTTTTGAGAAATAAATTTTGAATAAAAACTTTAGTTACACATAAGTTTGACAGCCATACGAATTAATATTCTAACTTTGTTAAATATAGAAAAAAATATTTCGTGATTCAGGTATTGACTTGTCAATAGAGATCATATTCGAAACATTATTTCAAGTCAGAAAATAGCACTGAACCTATCAATCATAATATTTTTTTGGAGAGCTGATTCATTATTGAAAATATCGAAACAAATTTGATATGAGATAAAAAAGATCATCAAATATTAAAATTCAGTACTGTTTGGCTCATGGGATAAGAAATTTTCAAAAATAGCAAATCATTTTATAGAGTTTTAAATAGAGATCAATCTCTTATAGTTAGATTCAAATATTTCTTTATCATTCAGTCTCCGGAGTTTTTAATTCAAATAATGACTGAAAATTCACTAAATGTGGGTTTACTGATAGACAACTATAGTTGAGAACATGAGAGAGACAGAAGGATCGGATCAGCTGAATATCAATGTTGTATTGACATGTATTACCTCTTTTTTATCTGATTGAAAATAATGTCTCGAATATACTCTCAATTATGATCTCGAATATGATCTTGACATATGACAGAACTCGAATCACAAAATAATTATTTTTGGTATATAATTGAGTCAGAAAATCATTCCTCTCGTGATCGAACTTATGAATAACTAAAGTTTTTTTCAAAAAGAAATTTTCTAAAAAAGATTGCCTGAAACTTTGGGTATTAGCTCTTTCTTTTAGAATTCAATACATTCTTATTTTTATATCCATGTCAAAAATCATAAAAAGTCTAATTAATGTGAAAATATCATCAAAATTTGAATAAAGTATTATAAAAGTGCTCATTATTGTTGCGAAAATTATTTGCATACATAATTTACAGAACTTTTATCATTTATTCATTAACTATACCAAGAGTTATAATACAGAGTCGGTCTGTTTGACATAATTTCGAGTTCCTTTAAATAATTAAAATTCTTTAAATAAATAAAAATAAGAACGTCTATTGAATAAGAAGAAAAAACTAATTTTATTTAAACTGATTAAAGAACAGAATAAGGATGGGTTGAAATCAATTCGATTTAAGAAAGTAATCTTCTGCCAAAACAAGTCATAAATTTGAAAACTCATCAAATTTATTAACGATTTTTTATAAGTTGTGAAATTTTATTTGAAGAATATTTCTTTATTGTTGAATAACGTTCTCAAAGACATAAACTTCGTGCTAAACGTTACTATTAATAAGTTATTATTATTAATAACTTATTTCTAATATCTTAATATTTTTTCACGATTTAACTTTTAATATAAAGTGTGTGAGAGATCATTAATTTTATAGTATGAGGTATTCTTTCCAAGTTAGAGATAGCTCTAAAAAAGCTTAGAGATGTTATAATTGAATGTTAGAAGAAGTGTATTTAAGATATGTCTGATTTCATTTGATAAGTTCAAAAAATACTGTATTTTAATTAACTTTCTAAAGCTTCTCAGAACAGAATTTGTATGCATTCATATAGCACAGTAAGAGAAAGATAAAGGTTGGATAGTTACCAAAATCCACTGATAGAACGTTTGTTTCTGGGCTTATTGGGTTGCTTTCTATTACATTTACATATTTATATACACACAGTCATTATAAGTAAGTTTGTTTTTATATGTATTTTGATGGAAATATCAATAGTCCTTTACATACATGTGTCCGCATCCCATTACTCCAGTTGCTATCCAACCTTTATGTTTCTCTCACTACATTTATTAAATTTCTGTTACTTTCAATGCATTTCTAGGAACCGATTCTAAAGTCATGATACGATTCTTAAATTGAAACCGGACTAGTTTGTGAAAATTTCGTATTTTCTAAATGGAGGCTAAATAAAGATATTGTAATGCAGATATTTAGCATGTACCCGATTTTTTTGCTGGTTGCGGGCGGGTTCGTATGTGAGGCTTTTGGGGTGAGTCCACGAATTTGTGAAGTTGCACATGTATAATTTGAACAATGATTTTTACTTTAAAAAAGTGCTTTCTCAAGTTGGTCACCCTGATTATTTGATGAGCCATGAATTTTTCTTTCAAATTAAAATTTAGAAACCGAATAAAGCTTTCTGTGAAACTTCTACAAAATTTGCACGTCTTTATGAAACATAAGCACAGATCACATAATAAAGATTCATATGAACTTATTCTAGTATTTATTTTGCCGAAATAGCCATTTTTCCAATTCCAATTTCCTCATTTTAAGTATACAGTATTTCATAAAAACTAATTTTTCTTTTCTGAATGTATAAATGATATAACTCAGCAAAAAATTGCATTTTATCAATAAAACGTCAGTACTGCACATATTAGCTTCAGAACTTGTACAATACAATCTGGATTTTAAAAAATAGTTTTATATATTTTTCAGCCCCATAACAGGCTTTCTTAAAAAGGAATGCTTTATTTTGATATTGAAATTAACATTATGCAGTGTTAACATAATATTGTAATTAACATTTTTAAACATTTGGTTTTTTAAAAACATTGAAACATAAGGTTTTACTGCATAACACATACTAATGTCATTTGTCATACAACTGATGGAGAGTAGGGTTGTCAGGCTAGAGGATTGGTTTTCTATTACATTAGTATTGATAGCATATGCTTTAACTATACGTTTATTGAATTTAAATAGAAATATCAATAGTCCCGCATCCCTTTGTAAGAAAACCATTTATGGGGCTCAAAGATAAGAATAAGAATTTCCGATTGTACTGCAATCGTTTTCAAAAACAAGACTGACTCAGACAACGAGTGGTGAAACAGCTATTCAAATGTGAATCTAATTGATGGTCAACCTATGCTATAAATCTGGTCAACCTGTAAACCTATGCTTTTAATAATTTTTGCAACAATTAAGTAAACTCCTGAGACTTGAATTTTTACACTCTTCAGATTTTGGCCACTAGTTTAGTGATCATTTTGTTGACATGTATGTAAGAATGTGCGTAAAATGTTAAGAATGTAAAAATCCGAGTGTCGGATAAGTTTACTTCAGAAATATTGAAATTCTGAAATTATAAAATTTTTCATTTTTTCGGCAACAATCAAATTTTCAACTTATTGTTGATGACGAGCAGACAGACGGACAAAAAGTAAGAAAACATAATTTAATTAAATGTACAATTAGTCTCAATACAGAACAATTAAGTCGTATTTATAAACTAGTTTAAACATTAAGTCAATCGATTTATTTGAGAATAGCAAACATTTGTTGAAATTGTCAGTGAATCTTAATATTTAATTTGTTTCTAAGGAAGCTATTGCTGTTCAGCTCCTTGTATTTGATTGATTGACATTTTGTTTTTAAATATAGATATTTCTGAAATTCTTTATAATTTGATTCATTATGTATAGATTGTTGATAAAATTGTTATCCAAAGCAATTTACTAATAAAGAAAGACAACAGCATCATATAGTTTGAGTCTCAACTTTAAAGGGATTTCAATGGAAGTGATTCAAGTTAAACAAGTGAAGTGTTTAGAAGATTAATATAAGAATTCATATTTTTAAAATTATGTTCCATATTAAACATTGCTGTTTATTTAGTAGTTACAAAAGTATATTAAACCAATTCTACATCTATTGAGCTCTCAAGATGAATATGGATTTCCTCATTCGGTTATTGAGTCATACAATGAATTTTGAATGATTTTTGTTTTCACTGAAAAATAAGAAAATTTAAATAAATTTATTCAATAATATATGAGAAAATTTGGATTTGATATGGAAGCAGCTCTTGGATTACCACTTATTACAACGCAATAATTGGTGTACCAAAACTTACATACAGAGTATACATAAAGAAGTGATACCTTCTTTAAATTATTAAATATAGGAGTTCTTAATCAAATGCAATCATATGTTATAGTCTTCCTAAAAAAGAATTCAAGTATCAAATATTTAATGAATTCCATGAGACTTGAATAAATACAATAAATAATATGTCCAGGAATTCTAATAAATGAGTTCCTCTTTCTATATTTATTACAACAATGTGTGCATTTTACTGGAGAAACTATGATTAATAAGGATTCAATTCGATATCTCATACCTATATCAAAGTATTTGGTTTATTGGATAGACTGAGAACAAAAAATGCCAGATTTGAGTTGTATTGGAATCAATGGAATAATGGAGTGAACATCAGAAAATAGTGCTTTCAATTTCGGAGAATATTTTGGAGTTCAGTCTTGTGACTAGTCATCAAAAAAGCGCTTAAAGCAAATGGAAAACTGTTTCTTAAATAAATGAAACAAAAAAGACTTATAATCTTCGTAAAGGATGAGCCAAATCCTTAGTGAAATAATGATATTTATGTAAAATAAAAAGAACCAAATATTTCTGAAGTCAATAAACCCTATTCTCAACAGAGAATTATTGTGTCAGTTATTCACAAATATGCCATAAATATTCAATCAAATTCAAGTAGAAATATGTAGAAATAAATTGAATGAGGAATCTTTCTATTCTAATATAGCTCATAGAATATATGTATGGAAATAATCGTTTGATTTTTACATGCATTGCATAAATAGATGTCATAAAAGAACTTCCTATAAGGGCTCTCACAAATCAATGCAGAAGAAGTCTCAACTCGAATCATCTTTGTCTTCATCACTAATTACATGGAAAAAATCATTTCAAGTTATAGTTAGGGTCAAGAAATCCTCTGTTAAGTTCTTGAGTATCTCCTCTATTCTTTACAGACTATACCAGTATAATTGTATTACTAATTGTATAAGATATAGCAGAACTATAATCTATAGATTAGTTTCCGATGTCTTCCAGTAATACTATTAAGAGATGTAATACCGCAAAAGAGATAAGAATTTCGCAGCATTTTATTCAATTCTATTTTCATCATTGCATAACATAAGTTTCAATGACAGACACTAAAAGGTATAAAAAATCAATAGCTTAATAGTAACCAACCAACATATTTTATAAGAATAAAACATTATTTCCACTACATTTTCCAGTTAAATCACTGATAATAAACCTTAAAATACGTCGCTTTTCATGCATTTCAGTCAAGTTTATAACTAGTTTTATTGAATTGATTGATTGAATGAAAAGAATAGTTTTGAAGCTAAGTTAGCATTATTTGTAAGTCGATAATAAACAAATTCTCATATCTAATATCGTAACGGATAGTAATTCATTAAAGTTTTGGTAACTAAGGAGAACAGTTGTCTCAAACATGGCAAAAGCTTTATTAAAGGAACACCTGCTTTAAAATGCATGTCAAATATATAATATTGTGTAATATGCACTGCATAATACTTGCATTATTCTGAAAAAATGCTAGAAACAACTTTTCGTTTATACATAATTATTTTTCAGTACTTAAAATTTAATGAAATATTGTTGTAATAAAAACTTTTATTTTTAATATGGATTTTAAAAAAGCCACAATTCCTGCCTTTATTGATCCCAAATGCATAAAAATGAATTTTATAGTGATTACGATCGATTAGATGGAGATTCATTTGATGTAACTTCAATTCAAGAGATATGAATTGTTAACAATCAATAATAATCAAAGGCACAGAATATTTCATATTAGTGATCAATTAGTGCTTTATAGGCTGTTGACAAGTGTTTATTCAGTAACGATAAATCAGGATTCATTAGTCATTGATGGAACCCTTAATTGAGTTTTATAAGAAAATATTTTATTCAATATGAAAGAGGTTTTAAGTATTCTAATTATTCAATCGGAAAAGCTTTTCTTTACGATATCTTACCTGCACTTTCCAAATATTCTAAGCAAATGAAGGGCCTGTCATATCCAATAAAGTAAACAGATATGTGAACCCACTGAAAATCATATTTTTGTATAAAAAGAGCACAAAAAATTGTTAATTAGTAACTGTCAGTTAGGAAAGTGAAATTGTTTCACTGAATATCCCGGCATTGGTCACTCGAACTTTTAAAATGCAATTCAAATATGCAGAACACCATTCGTTTTGAACCAATGCTTATCCAAATACAAATATTTCTATAAAATAATGATGATCTCGAAGTTTAACTATTAAAAAGGAGATATTTTGACGATTGATGAATATTTAATAATAAATTTGCAAAGGATTCTGATTCAAATACTTCTACAATGTTATGTAATACTCAGAAGTTTCATATATTGAAAGGTATCCAATACTTTAATATATGAGAGTGACTAAAGCCAGAGGGATCTAAGCCTTTACTTATTGATCAATTTTTTGGAAGCCATTAATATCAATGAATATAAACATGAATAGAGAAACTCTTAATAACTTTGACTTTTCTCACATAAGCACATAATAGAATATTCTACTAGTATTTGACTTGATAAATGAATCAGAAAGTTCTAGTATGGCTTTTTCAAGATCATTAAATAATGTAGTAAATGGTTTGTTTTTATAAATAATCATTTAAAAGTGTCTTAATATTTCAGCTATAGTTCAACTATAGAGAAAACTGAACTCTTTGGCAGCTTTGATATTGATTGGGAAAATGACTTATTTTTCCGAAAACTCATTATGAATGCTTATCACATGCAATAATCTCTCAAAAAAATATAATTAGTGCAGTAATAATAGTCAAATAGTTCTTCATTTACTTAAAATCTCATGTATTACTGAAAAAGACTGCACTCACTCAGAGGTTATTTTCAGCTGCTTTTTGTCACTAATACAGTATCAAAAATTCAACATCAAATCTCTTTCATAATGTCATAAACATAATAAAAACATTATTTCTAATAATTTCTAGTCATTTACAGTTACTGTAAAGCTTGAATTAATGAAAAAATGTTTACTTTAAAATTTCGGATGAAATTTTTGAAAAATCTTATTCAAAAAAATTAAAATTATAATAGATTATTCGATATGAGAATAACAATATCTGGTTTCCAATAATGTGATTTATGAAATAAATACAGTATAATTAAAAATTGATATTTTTCATAATGAAATTTTTATAATATTATTTCTGTTGAATTTCTTTATTACCGGAGCCTCTACTGTGTTGAAAATACTTTCGAAAAATAATAACAAGAAATAATTTCCTAAACATTAATGTTCTTCAATTTCCGAAATATGATAAAAAAAATTTCGAAACTTTAAGAAAATATTATTTTTTCATTGAAAATGCAAATTTTTCCGACATTTCTGTGATTTTTTGTGAAGAAATAGAAAAATTTGGTTGAAAGAATTGCAAACTTTTTTGCACAACAATCACCACAATTTATCTTTTCAAAACTAAGCAAGAAAAACAATAATTTGCTACTATTTTTTGTTCGCTTTAGAATAATTTTCAGAAATTCCAAAAAAATCCATCGAACTATAAATGTTTAAGATCGACAATTTCTAGGTATTGATGTCTCATTGCTTAAAGAGAAGCAAAATAATTCACATTAAAAGTCATTAAACAATTTGATAGCTCTATGAAACTTAATTTTCTGTTCCGAAAATAGCAAATTTGAATCGATTTTATGAAATTTTAAGCCCGGAAGAGTAGTGACTGATAATTGCGGACCTTTTAAATATTTATTGAAATACATTCGTTTTAATTCTAAACCTAACAGTTCATCAATTTTACTATTTTTCAAGTCATTTGGGAAAAAATGAAGACTAAAACTTTGCATTCTTTGAAGTGAATCACAATATAAAAAGAAGTGAATAATTGTGATTAAATACTGATTTATTTTAAGAAAATAGTGGACTGAAAATATAATTTCCTAACCCTTGAATAAATTTGATATTTTATATTTCTTACATTTTGAATGATTCTTTGATTGTTAACTTATGGTATCCTAACATGTAAGCGTACCTGTTCTCATGCTTGATAGTTAATAGCCTTTTTATTGATTATTTGCTACATGGATGTGCTCATTGTTGTTCTGAAATTTCGATTATTTGATACTTTCCTATTTCTGGTATTATACATAAATTGTTCTAAATATTTTTCAGTAGAAAAACATACAAAAGTCCATAACTTTTAGCTAAAAAAGTACTGCGAACTATGAGATGAGCTTTGCATTCAAAAATAATTATTATGCATTGCAGTGCAATTATATAATATTTGGGTTTTAATAGAAAAAAATAAAGTTAGATAATATTATATCTATACTTATGCGAAATATAAATATGAGATAAGGGAAAAAATATATTTTAATTTCGATTAAATTGTACTGTATATCTCATGAAAGATGGATAATGTAAGCTCTAAATCGGAGCGAATTTGACACTAATGTCGCTATATTCTAATATACTTACAAACATTAAGATGTAGCGACAATAGTGTCTAAAATGTGAAGAGTGTCAAATTCGCTCCGATTTAGCTTACAATAAACTTAGAGAATCCCCTTGTCTTCAGATTATCCTCAAAAATTAATTATCATAAGTAGAAGACATGAGCTTAATATATAAGCCTGAAACTCGCCTGAGGCCGTATAAAAAATTAAAATTGTATGAGAAAATATTACAAGTTTCATATCTCATTAACTGTTATATAAATTAAAACAATAGCTTTTGAAGAGAAATATTTCGGTTTTAATATCTTTATGAAAAACATTTTTAATAATTGCCGAATGTTTTCGATCTACACTGAGATAATTTTGAGGGTAAAAGATATTAATTTTGCAAAAACTCATTACTTAAATAGTATAGATATATCTTTCCCTCGTGTTTGATTTTATTTATCACTGGACTTTCCGGGATTTCCATACGTGACTTTAATGCAGTAGCTGTACAACACATTGAATATGTTGAACAACTCAATCGGAAAAGTAGAAAATATTCATCAAAATATAAAGGTTTGATTGGGGGCAGACATAGTCTACCTTTTTATTATACTTATTATAAGCTACAAAAGCAGTGTTCAATATAATGATGTGTCTACGAAACCGTGATTCCGCAATACTATTATGCTATCGTTGAAAATTGCATTCGGTCTTTAATTTTACGGTTTAGTCCAATTTTCAATACAATATTACACTTCCTCATAACAAGTTTTCAATCTGAGTTACAAAACGCAGGATATCAGACTCATGTCTGGCTTTTATACATAAATTTCTAGTTTTACGACAATAGGGTTCAGGAGATAATCATTTTATTAAAAAACATTAATTATAATTTCATAAAATCATATGATTTTAGACACATCTTTATTGTCAATTAATGAAATAAAAATAAAATCATTGGTCTTCAAAGTAAGACTGTAAATGACTTCAAAAGCAATTAGAGGATTACGATAGAGAATAGAGTACACAATAATTGAAATATTAGTTGGTTTAGTTGGTTAGTAAAGAATATGCTTTGTTTGAAACTACAAATTACACACTAAAGATATGATAGCATTAACGAGTATTATAGTATTAGTTTATTTCCAAGTTGGAAGTGTTGTTGTGAATGTTTTTATTTATACTTTTATATTGTATTTCACAGTATAAGACAAAAATCAATACATATACTGATATATCAAATAGTGGTACTGCTAAAAGAATTGCTTATTGAGGATCTTTTCAATGCAATACAATTTATTAATCATTAATAATAATTTGATTTCTTCATAAAAGAATAAGTTAGAAGAATAAGTTAGCACTAATGTTACTTTTCTTAGCTTAACACTAAGACAATTGCTAAGCTCTCGAATCAATTCGCTTAAGATAAAGTCAATCCAATCAATTTTTCCAATAAGACTAAAACTAAGGTCTGCGCTCAGAAATCCTGCATCTAATCATTTTATCATAACTTTTCAATTACTAAATTTTATTTACTCAAAATTTTTAATTAAATAAATTAATTAATCAAGTTTAGAATGAAATTAATTGTCAACTGATAGGACTCATCTGTTCACTGCTGTAAGTACTTTAGTCTTGGGAATTCTCATCAATTTTTCTTTCCAGAAAATTGTTTTGCTGACTGATCAATCAAATAACGAAACAAAACATTGATTTTGATCATTTTTCACACAAAAATACCTTAATATTTGTTATTTTCATGAAATATTTGCTTCAGAGCTCTTAACAAAAATTTGAGACCAAGTCAGCCAAATTAGAGCTTAATAAGCAAAATGCAAGAGTAAATAATAAGTCCCATAAATACTGAAATATTCAAATAATTGAAATACAGGTACAGTCAAATAAATGAGTACTTTAAACAAATATATTAAAATGATTGACTTTGAGAGTTTGAAATCACTTAAAGCATTGAAAATGATTGGAATAAAGAAATTGAATTTGTATAGGCGATGACAGATAAATAGTGCATAGCAAGATAGAAAAGCAATGTTAGAAAGTGTCTTTTACATTGCTTCTATGCAAAATTAGTATAACATTTCACTTTCTTACATTGTTACTCCATCTTGCTATGTACAATCGTGGATAGCAACAGGAAAAAACTAATGTATACATGTTGTCAAGCTTTAAGTTTTTTTTCTATTAAGTATGCAGTACTTATATTTATGAACACATGCTTTCATCACACGTGCGTTTGTTTAATTGGCTATTTATATGTATTGACATAACAATATCCATTGTCGCTTAGATACATCCTTCCCGCATCACTTACGAGAGTTGCTATCATAGATAGTTCTTTCTTCAAGTGTAATGAAACAGTTTTTCACCAGTTGTTATATTCATTGTTTGTTTATTTCTAAATACTTTTAATCGATTACTGATTAGAAATTTTCTTGACATCATAACCTCAAAACATTGATGAGATAAATAACTAGTTTCACTATTTAGGCCTTTATATTGAGTTTTTTAAAATTAGACTCAATATAAATGATTTAAATTAAATTTTTAAACGCCAATCGCTTTGCAGCCGCGTGTGTCACTACATATTGAATCAAAAAAGAAATCATTGAAATGTTGTGTTGTGTCTAAAAAACTTAAATTTAATGGTGTACTGTATAAACTAGACACGGAAACGAGATCTCATCTTGTGAAACAAATCTCGTTCTCGTGAAAGTGGTTAGAAAAATTTATCAGACGAGATGAGTTTAATTTAAATTTATTATATACCGGTATTAAATTACTATTTTAAAAACATAGAGCTCATCTTTAATGAATAACAATTTAAATGAAAGGCATACTTTCTAACTTAAATGTTTAAATCCCCATATAAAAGGCGCATAGTTACAAAATTAGGACAATAGTTACCCTATCTCACGAGGCGAAACGGTATGAGATCTTAATTTTTAATAAAAATATCAGCGATATTGGTTTGGACCACATCAGACAAAACGAGATTCATAAAATTAAAAATTTCCATGTCTAGTATAAACCTTTAATATTTTCAAAAATTAATATGAAGTTTAATTTTTAATATATATATGAGTAAAAATAACTTCATGAATAACTGTGTGAATTGTGAATTAAATATTATTTTTTGAAAAAGACATGAAATTTGAAATATTTTGTGCATTCAATTTACTTTTTCTCAAAAAATGCGTAGAGATGTCAATCATAAGGCCCCTTCGGATGCAATTATTCTATTTCTCAAGAATATTTTTATATATAAACTCTGAAATATCAATTTAATGTCCCGCAAAACTAACTTTAATAACTTTCATTTATAACTATTTAATACTTCTAGACTTTATAAAAGCTGAGACTTTAGACTTGAAGTAAAATATGACAATAATGCTGAAAACGAAAACAAGTAATACAAGCAATATTGAAAAAGTAATAGTTTTCATAAAAGGTGACATAAATTCTAATAACTTATTGTTGAAGACGAGAAATTGTAGATTTGAGAATACAGTCAATTCACAAATATTACAGCCTTAGAATACATTTAACTTTGAAAATTTGAGCTCTTGTTATGCTTTTGTCTGATTGCATATTGAAAAGAACAGACATTGAAATAATATATTTGTAAATACAATCAAATAGAGATTACATATATTTGATATATTTTACATATGGGATCGATATTACCTTATTAGACAAAAATATAACTAAAGTATTTTCGAAAGCTATTTACAAGTAATTTATTGGGCAATTAATATTCAATGAGTCAGAATTTTATTATGATAATTATGTATAAGATTAAAAAATGCGATGAAATAAGTTATAAAAGTTAAGTTATTGCACGTGAGAGTACAGTTTGAAAATTAGCTCATTTTTATTATTATGATTATTGTTGGAGTAGTTGTTTGACGAAAATAATAACCAGCTTTTCCATTTCGTTCATCGATTTTTGACTTCACTCCACTTTAGTTTAGTGATGGTCTCACTACTGAAGATTGAGTCATACCTTTCCTGTGAATAACAAAAAAGTAACCGCAATTGTGATGGGAACACAATAGTAAACTCAGTGCTATAGAAATCATTACCGACTAACGTAAGGCATATCCAATAGTGTCTCTGAACTTTGTCTTTCAGTTGTTTCCTTTTTTACTCATAAAGTTACGGTTATCTCTCATATAAACTTAACTTGTCTCTCAACAACATATCTTACAATTTTTCGAGTTATTACTAAAGAAGATTGTTTTTCAAAGCAAGGCTTTTCAGGCGTAAAACATAAGAACCTGTAAATTCTCTCAACTGATAGTCAGGCAATTAATAATTCATTCAAAATTCATGCCAAAAGTCATCGAATCATTAATTGTCAGAAAAGAGTCTACATTAGAACACAACTCTCGATAAGCTTTGAGGATCATTACAACTTACATGTAGTGTTGATTCGCTTACAGTATTTTTAATTTCACTAACTTTGACTTAAGCTAATAATAAAACTTAATTTCGCTTAATGTTAATTTAGATTAACTGAAAAATTTAATAAATTTTAACTTCAATTTGGCTTTCGGTTAGAAAACTAATACTGTGATAAACTTCGAATTAATTAATCCCTTTATTTTGATTCATTTATACAGAGTTTGTAACCATTTATGTAAAGATTTATCAGTTTAGAAAACATAAAAATATCAATTATTATTAAAGCAAAAGAGTCTCTTAAGAAAATTTATTAATTTAAATTTTCAATCATTTTTCAATCTGATTTCGCTAACTTTGACTTGAGCTAATCATAAAAATTTTCATTTCGCTAACTTTGGCTTTAGCTTTAGCCAAATTATTTTATGGCTTTGCATTTAGCTTTCACTTTCGCTTAGGATAAGCGAATCAACACTACTTACATGTGAAGAGAAGACCAAAGTTGTACTGTATAAGTATATTGAAAGATCAAACTGATAATTACTTCAAATAGAAACTGATATAAAATTTATATTATTAAAGTAATCATGTAATCATGTCGATGTTATTAAATTTTTAATTAGAATTATTTTAATATCTAAAATCTTTGACTTCAATGATAATAAGGTATTGTGACAACTCTAAGCTGTGATGTTTGACGATTGTTGGCTAACAATCAATAAATAAACTTTTAGGCATCACTTGCTTTCTTTACTGAATAACAACTACTTTGTAGGAAAATAAAAGCTTTTTTAATTCATTTATTTCGTTACCATTCAAAAAGTAGCGGAACCTAAAAATTTTAATTGAGTTTATGTTACATAAGTTTCAATTCTAGGAATCATTTTGAAGGCATCCCTGATTCCATAGGCGTGTTCAAGAAGTCCGTGGAATCTCCTTCCCGATTGATTTAGGACTTGGACTTCACAAAATATGACTTTTCTCATGATAAGGCGCTTAGTTTTTCAGGTTTTTGAAAAACAATGAAAATTTGAAAGTAGAGATTTAAGGGTAAGAATTTCATAGAGCTGGAAGAAAGGCTTAACTTATAGGGATTATCTCTAAAATTTTGATGGAAAAGTGCAGTCTCTAAAACACTACTACGGAGAACTCAGACTTGACTAGAAGATCCCCGAAGTCGACTTTAGGTATGGCTGAGAGGATACACACATTCAGTTGAGGAAAGTTTGTGTGAAGTATGAAGTATTCTGAATAATACTCAAATGGGAAGAAGCAAACGATTTCATGAATGAAATTTCATAAATTCTTTACAAAAAAAACAAATAACCAAAAATTCACGAAACTTTGGTTCTCATCATAAGAATAGCTATATTTTCGAAAATGGTGTCTAAATCCTAAACCAATCGGGAGGGGAGATTCCGCGGACTTGCTGAACACGCCTATATAAGATAAATCTTAATTACTCCTTGAGTTAAAAATTGCAATTTTCATTAATTTAATCAATAAAACTCCAATTAGAAACATTAGGCTAATGAAAGAGTGAGCAAAAGCTTAATCGTTATTTAAAATGCCATTAGAAAATTGAAACTGTTTTGTTAATAGTTATATTCTAAATGTACTGTTTTAGCCAAATCTGTATTATTTCACAAATAACTTAAAGCAGAGAACAATTCAAAGATAATTAGACATGAAAAGTAGACTTTATAATCAATTTCATTTTATTCTTTCATTTAATCAATAATAGCTAATTAATTAGGCTCTAACTTACAGAGAATATGGAAATTATCGCGAATAAAAACTCTTAATTAATATATCATTTTCTCAAAACCATTTATTGCATAATGTTTTACTGATGGATAAAAAATAAGAATTTAAAGAGTGAAATATATAAAATCGAATTTTAAAGCCTCGAAACTTCATTAAGAATTGAAATTATCAATTTGTAAAGACTTGAAGGAGAAAACGCTGAACTCCTGAGGCATGTCTAATGGTATCGTTAGCATCAAGGGCAAAGTCTGTGAACAGACTTTATCGTGAGGGTGACCACCTCTCCTGTAATGTCAGGGAGAATCCCGGAATAGAGGGTCAACCTTCCGGAGAGTTTTCACCTATTGAATACTTTTACATAGAGTCTGCCGGAATATTCTTTATGTTTTCTCTCAAAAAATGCTTGTATCAGAATCTCCCGGAACGATCTTTATGAGGTGGTCACCCTGTTATCGTATTTGTAGCTTTCAATAAAATACAAATAATTCACAATTTCAATTATATCTCAATCATTCAACAAAATACCATTCATACTGTCATAACACTAAATTAGCACTTAATTAAACAAATCTTTCTCTTTTCTTAAGATAAGTTTTTATCTTAAAAGTATATTATTTTCTTTATCTTAAAAGTATTTTATTTTCTTTGTCGAAAGGGTGAGATCATGGACTCGAAAAGAAAGCACTCAAAATGATAGTTAAGTTGTACTCAATTGAAATTCTATGAAGAGTTATCTTTAACTTGTAGTTTAAAATCTTCGATTTGTTAAAAGTTGTGTTATTTTGAATCAGTGATGATTGTATGTGTCCTGAGAGCCACTTCAATAGTCAATCAATTTAATTATTAAATTCTCTATTTTCATAAAATCGGAGTATTTAGAAAATAATTTATGTCAGTATCAGAATTATTATGAATCTAATTTAGAATTTAGATTTAAAATTTATGAAAACATTAAACTATTGTTTATTTGTTTGAGGGTTTTTTCTTTTCATAATTCAGTAAAATAAGGAACTATAGATTTTATTTTCAAAATGTATTTCATTTTTGTAAAACCTTCCTATGAAAACAACTATTTTCATTATGAGAAATATTCAAAGAAACTCTAAGTTTGCGTCGATATATATAATGTACGAAACTCTACAAGGCTCGCATTCGCTCAATAAAATAAAACTTGAACTCGAATATTGTTATGTGAATACATGAACAGCCAATAAAAACAAATGCACGTGTGATGAAAGCATGCCATTGATAAATATAAGTACTCCATATTTAATAGAAAGCAAAACCTAAAGCTCGACAACATGTATACATGGGTTGCTATCCACGATTGTACGTAGCAAGATGGAGTAGCCATGTAAGAAAGTGTCTTTTATACTAATTTTGCATAGAAGCTTTCCAACATTGCTACTCTAACTTGCTATGTACTATTTATATGTCATCGCCTATACAAAATCGATTTCTTTCGCTTTCACTTTTAATATCCTGTTTGATTTCGCTTGAAATTGCTTTTAAAGACTACAATACTCTTTGAATAAATTTTTTTCAATATTGATTGCTTCAGTTTTCAAATTTTAATGAAGCTTTCAAATTATTATTATGCAAAAAACACAAAGATATTTGAAAAACATTTATTAAAATACAAATTCATTATTAAAATATATTGCGATATTATTGCAACCAATACTAAATGCTTTCTATCAATTAGAATTTTGAAGAAGAATACTTGTGAATAAAAGTCTTAAATATTACTTTAGAAATAAGTCAATTGCTTATAAGGGAAAGAGAAAAATCTGATAACTCTTCAATTTTGAAGGAAAAACCTATTGAATGGAAAGTTCTAACAAATGTATACTGAAGTAAAAGTTCAACTCATTATTTCATTGAAAATATTCATCATTTTTCTTAGCAGTTGATGTTATATTTATATACTTGTTCAATGAAAATATTTCCAATGAATTAGATTTTATTTGATATCTCAACTCATACTATAGTAATTCTATGCCTTATAATATGTAAGTCAATGATTTGAAAGCAGTTAAAGGTCTCTTTTCTCTCATTATACAAAAGTTAAAAAGAAGTATTCTTGAAAATTTGATATAAAGCATTTGTGAATTTGAAACTTTCAAACTGGATCATTCATTTGTTTAATTTTTATATCAAATAATAGTACACAGTTTAAAACTCAAAATATAAGGCCAGAACTTCGTTATCTACCCGTCATTTTATCAACAGATCAACTCATAAGTCACAAAACTCCTCAAGTATTATATAATCTTCAGCTTATCTCAAATCGAGCTTTAGCTCGAGTTCAGCTTATCTCATATCGAGCTTTAGCTCGAGTTCAGCTTATCTCAAATCGAGCTTTAGCTCGAGTTCAGCTTATCTCATATCGAGCTTTAGCTCGAGTTGAGCTTATTCTCTTGACCATTTACAAGCATTTCAGAAGAAGAAATATTAATCTAAATAAAACATTTAAATCCCTCCTTCGGAAACTAATTGTTTGTAGTCTAAATTCCTACTACAGAATCAGTTTTTATATTGTTTTTCAACCCAAGTATCTATTCTGAAAACTCAAATATTTTCCACTCAAACCAGATATCATTAAAAGTATTCAACATCTGTAATAGCAGTACTTTTGGTTTAATAATTTACATAAATTTTCAAAATCGCAGGAAATTTAAAGTTTATGTTTATTATAAGTAATTTTCACAAGATTTTTATCAAAGAAACTAATCATAATTTTCACATCACATTTTACTTATTTTGAGCAGAAAAATAATGAACTAATTCTATGCCATGAAAAACATGCAAAAGAAGAGTAAATGGAAAAAATAAATAATGAGCTAATTTTCACCAAACCATGAAATGAGAAAAATTGTTGGTTTACAAATTCAAATATTCTTCGCTCATATTAATGATGAAAACCAATGTAAACATTTATGAGGCTTATTTAGATTCTAATGCTTTGACATCATGTCAATACTGATCATAATTACATGAAAAAACTTTAATTGAGTCGACTTTTGAAAGTTTGAGAGAAAGTTTGATAAATATATTTATAGTTTCAAATTGTTGAGCGTCTCAACACATTCAAACATAACTTATTAACTAAATTTGTACTCTTTTTTGGCTTTAAATAATTAGTTTGGATTCATTGTTATCTAAAACATGAAAAAAGCCTAAATCTTGTGCCTTAAGTCTAAAAGTGAAGAACTAATACTTGTTAGACGTGAGACCTCACAGATGGTTAGGTTCTTGAGAATATTGCGATACTTTTTGGTGAGAATTGACGCAGAATTTGGTATATCATTAACATATGTTTACCTAATGTAAGAACTAATTAATCTGTAGTTCAAAGAAATTCAATGAGTGTTTTACAAAAGATTAAGTGTAGAGAGAGTGTAGACCTCTATTAGAAGAAGAGCTAAACAGAGAATGGATTGAATGTTTGACATCCATTTCAACCATTTTTAAAGAGCCCATCGTTTGACTACTTCTTTAATGGTAAGAGTTTTTACATTAACTTCTTTTATACAATTCACTAAAGAGTCAATTATTAAATTTGAATGAATTTCACAAATTGTTCAACAAATAATTAATTGAATAAAGTTTTGAAATTTGTTATAATTAGTGAAAGAGTGGGAAATAATGTGAGAAAAGCGCCAAAAAAACAAATATTGGTTTTTCTAACGATTTTTGGCGCAAAACTATTCACTGCTATTATATAGCGATTCACTTAATATGTCATCATTTGATTTGTTGTCTGTTATTATTATCAATAATTTTCAATTGTATTAAATGCCAGCTCTCAGGCATTCAATCAAAACGAGATTCACTTCAAAAGTATCCAAATTTTCATTGAAACACTTGAGAAGTAGTGATGAAAAGAAAAGTGATTCGAAGAAATCCAAACGATTCAAGACTAAACCGAAAAGCATTCATACTATCGATCGATTCAATGATAGACTTAATAACAAACATCAGATAATTATAAGTAATAATAAAAGTAATAACAAAAGTAATGCTAAAATCAGAGATAATGTGAATAGAAGTGGAGCTAAACGTAAACAATGCAAACGAATGCGCAAAACAAACAAATTCAATGAAATTAATAATAAAGTTAAGCGAAAATTAAACAAATTCTGCGAATCTCGAGATATCTTTCCTCACAATAAGAGAACTAATGGTAAGAAAAGATGTAAAAAAGTGTTTAAAGTGAAGAAGCCGTCTGTGAAAGGTTTGGAACCATTGCCTGTCCTCTCGTTTAAAAGCGATATCAATAAAGTTAATGAAGTGTCAGATTTGATAACCAGTTCTTGTAAAACAAATACTTATCTATCGATTACTGACCGAAACAATTATGAAGAAACGGATGGTTTTGACGAGACGTATAGAAAATCAATTGAATTTTATTGCAAAGAATCGATTGACGAGCAAAGACTGACACAAATGAATAACATTTACACCAATTATGGTTCGAAAGTCAATGCCTTTAATAATAATATAATTAATAGCTTTAATCCTAATTTGAATGATAATAATAATAATGTAGACATCGATAACGACAATAGAGTACAAATCCATTATTCGTCTTCATGTGATTCATCTCTCACTTCACTCTATAATCACTCGCTTTCACCCAATGATAGCAAAGATGTCACCGAAGATTGGGATCAATTGGATCCCTACTATTTTATTAGAAATCTTCCTCCGCTCACACCTGAAATGAGATCTCGTTGTCCGGCATTGCCGTTGAAGACCCGGAGTTCACCTGAATTTACGCTAGTTTTGGATTTAGACGAGACTTTAGTTCACTGTTCACTCACTGAGTTAGAAGACGCGACCCTAACATTTCCTGTCAATTTTCAAGAAAATGAGTACAAAATTTATGTCAGGACTCGACCATATTTTCGAGAGTTCTTAGAAAGAGTTTCACAACTATTTGAAGTCATACTATTCACTGCATCCAAAAAAGTTTATGCCGATAAGCTCTTGAACCTTTTGGATCCTCAAAGGAAACTTGTTAAGTCAGTCATTTGTTTACTATTTTATGCGTTAATTCAATAGAATTTGTTTATTTCCAGATTCCGACTGTTTCGTGAGCATTGTGTTTGCGTCAGTGGAAATTACATTAAGGATCTTAACATTTTAGGACGAGATTTGTCCAAAACTATTATTATTGATAACTCTCCGCAAGCTTTTGGATATCAAGTAAATCATAAGAATTTTTTAATATAAAATCCACTTCAACTTATTTATATTTATTACAGTTGGAAAACGGAATTCCTATCGAAAGTTGGTTTATGGATAGGACTGATTCTGAGTTACTAAAACTGTTGCCATTTTTGGAAAATCTGGTCTCATCTGTGAGTTGAATATAAACTAACTATTGATTATTAATAATTGATATTGTATTTGTCTAGAAGGAAGACGTTCGACCGCACATATGCAATAAATACCATCAGTCATGTTTCGCACCCAATGATTGATAGCAATTATTATTATTTGCATTAAATTGTTTTGCATTTGTTCAACTGCATTATGTTTTTTCTAGCATTAATTGTTCGTTCGATCATATAATGGTTAACATAATATTTAGATGTTTTTATTATAATTGTTGTCATAATTTTGATTTTATATGTTATTGATTAATAGTGTTGTCATTATTCAAATTATAGCAAAATGTCATGAACTCAATCAATTCAGTGGATCTAAACATTGGTTAATGAAAACACTATATTTCTTAAGTTTATAACTAATAGTTATTGCTTCGAAATGGTTGCCATCGGATTGATTGAGACATGACATTACATGACATTTTGTAAAAATCAAATCATTCATCATTTATATATAATATATTACTTATTATGGACTACTAGTCAGTCAATCGCTTAAAGCTATCATACGATTTGCCATATTTTCAATGTTATGATCTCTTGATTATGTTTAAGTAAAATTAAAATACCTTAAGTCACTAAAAACAGTCTAACAGTTATTGTCTGCTCTCATTTAACTCTTATATAATTGACTTTTTATAAGAGAAACAAATGTCTACCTTTCATAACAACTCAATTGGCTTTAAAGGCAAATAACAGGTCAGGAAATTTCAATTTTTGAGAGAGACCTCTCATATTTGCCTAAATGTATCTTTTTATCTAACAGTTCATATGAATACTCGTGTTAAATGAGTATAAAATAATACCAAAATGTGGATTGAGTTGAGTCCATCTCATTAAAAACTACTAAGAGTTACACATGAATAATTTTAAAAAATAATACAATTGTAGAGAAAAGCATGCTTTCAATCACATCATCACAACTTCAGTATCTAATGAATAATTGCATTTCTTATTATCGATGAGTGTCTAGTATTCGGCTTTCAATTATTTTTATATCAGTTTTAAGAATTTATAGAAAAATTTTCTCAAATTTGTCTTCAGGTAATAGTAAACGAAATTATTTAAGAATTAACAAAAATTATTGATTGAAATAAACTTAAGTTAATTTAATTAATATATAAATTCCGAACATTTGTTTTTAAAACTTGAACTGATTTGCAAAACACAGTCCATATTGAAGTTGTTGTTTAGAGATATCATATCAACATATTTTAGTTACAATTTTTTTGTATTAAAATTTGTTTATTTTTATAAATATAGGCAACTTTGGCTACAATTGCATCACTTTATTAGAGTTATAAAAGTGAGTCTTTTCTTTATTATTCAATTAACATTTGTATTAAAGTCAAAACCATTCAACTTTTTCAATCAATTCAATCATTAATCAAATAATTGCTTTTTCAAAGTTTTATTAACTTTTAAATTGTGTAACAAATAAATTGACAGTAATTTAGTTCAAACAGTGATTGAACGCTTTAAAAGTTGTATTAATAAAACATTTGATATTAGTATTGAGTGAATTGATGTTTTATTTCTAATTTATTTATTTTTGATTGAATTAAAAAACAATTAAAAATCAAATAAAATCCTGAACTAATATTTGGTAACTTTTGAATAATTGATGAGTTATTAATCGATATCAACATTTAATTCCGGTATAATTGGTGTCATAATTCTTGTAAAACTCCTATGAATAACAGGTTTAAGTCTTAATTATTTTTTATTGAATTCATAAGTTTTAAAAACGAGAATTAAGTGTTTTATTAATGACAAAATGACTGTCAAAACAGTTTTAAATGATTTAATGCTTATTTACAGTTAAACTAATTTTGATCTTTATTTGAAGTATTTTGTACTGAAATATCTATTGATCACAACTGAAGACACGTTTGCGTGACATAATTGTAATAAATGGCAGAAGAATTGATGAAACAATTTGTATCAATCGGTTTGAGTGAAGACAAAGCTAAGGAAACGATTAAAAATGAGAATTTGAGCAGAACTTTGAAAGAAGTAATCGATGAAACAAATAAACACTTGAATATTAATAATGGATTGAATAAATCGATCGGGAAATTGTTATATCAAACGGCCAGTACTATTAAGACACAGATTAGAACTCATTTACCACTTCTGAGCGAATACATAGCAAAAGAGAAAATTGATTCTGAATTAAAGTTGAGCGCAGCCATTGATTACTTACTTACAAATCCTTCAAATCATATCGATATCAAGTCATTCGAGTTGAGTTCTGGAGTTGGGGTCACTATTACTCCCGAACAAATCAAAAACACTGTCAAAAACATTATCGATAGTAATAAAGAAGAAATTGTTGAAAAACGGTATCGATTTAATAGTGGATTATTAATGAGTGAAACGAAAAAACAGCTCAAGTTTGCGGACGGAAAGTGTATCAAATCAGAAGTTGACCATCAATTGGCTGAACTGTTGGGACCAAAAACCTCAAAAGACTTGGCTAAACCTGTTAAAGAAAAGACTAATAACAAAGTTAATGGTGAATCAAAGAAACAGATAATTGCCGAACAAATAGATTCTATTGAAAGTTCTCAGAATATTATTGAATTACTCAAAAATAAAGTTCATTTGCATAAACCGGGAGAAAATTTCAAAATGGACGGTTACGTCGTCACCCCAAAGACTATGGATCTAATTGCCGAACATCTCAAAATAACAGGCGGTAAAGTGAGGACTCGATTCCCTCCTGAACCGAATGGTATTTTACATATCGGACACGCGAAGGCTATAAATATAAACTTCGGTTACGCAGAAGCGCATAACGGGTTCTGCTTTTTGCGTTACGACGACACTAATCCTGAGAAAGAAGAGGAAAGATTTGTTCGAGAAATTAAAGAAATGGTTGAGTGGTTGGGTTATAAGCCCTACAAAATCACGTATTCATCTGATTATTTCGATAAGTTATATGAATTCGCATACGAATTGATTACTAGAGACTTGGCGTATGTCTGCCATCAGAAACAGGAAGAAATCAAAGGTTTCAATCCTCCGCCTTCTAAGTGGAGGAATCGACCCATTAGTGAAAGTTTAAAGTTGTTCGAAGACATGAAAAAAGGAAAGATCAATGAGGGAGAGGCGACTCTTCGCATGAAAATAACTCTTGAAGAGGGAAAACAGGATCCAGTGGCCTATCGTATAAAGTTTGTGACACATCACAGAACAGGCAATAAGTGGTGTATTTATCCCACATATGATTTCACTCATTGTTTATGTGATTCAATTGAAAATATAACTCATTCGCTTTGCACTAAAGAGTTTCAATCTCGTCGATCGGCTTATTATTGGCTCTGCAACTCATTGGACATCTATTGTCCGGTTCAGTGGGAATACGCGCGACTCAACATCAACTATACAGTGGTCTCAAAGAGAAAGATCGCTAAATTGATTTCAGAGAAGATAGTGTCTGATTGGGACGATCCCAGACTCTTCACTCTGACTGCATTAAGACGTCGGGGTTTTCCACCAGAAGCTATCAATTCATTTAGTGCTAAAATGGGTTTAACCGGCGCTCTCACTGTTGTAGAACCGCATATGTTAGACGCGAGTGTAAGAGATTTTCTCAACTTAACCGCTCCGCGAGCTATGGCTGTCTTATATCCTTTGAAGATTAAAATAACTAATTTTCCATCAGAAACACCATTAGCGCCCATCTATTTAGAAGTACCAGATTTTCCGTCAGATCCCACTAATAAGTCCACGCATTTAATACCATTTGAACGCGAAATCTTTATAGAACGCGATGATTTTCGAGAAGAAACGGATGACAAGAGTTACCGTAGGCTAACATTCAAACAACGTGTAGGCCTCAAACATGCCGGTTATGTCATAGAAGTCACAAAAGTTATTAAAGCACAAAATGGAGAAATTAGTTATTTAGAAGCTCTTTGTCATAAAGCAGATCAAGTCGAGAAACCAAAATCTTTCATTCATTGGGTTTCAAACCCTTTCATAAGTGAAGTCCGTCTTTACGAACGATTATTTAATCACAAGAATCCCGAAGACGTCAACGAAGTGCCCAATGGTTTCATTTCTGATTGTAATAGAGATTCTTTGACTGTTATAAAAGAGGCATTCATTGACATATCTGTCAAATACGCCAAAAAATATGATAAGTTTCAGTTCGAAAGAGTTGGCTATTTTAGTGTTGATCCGGACTCCAGAATCGGAAGACTTGTCTTTAATCGAACGGTTTCTTTGAAAGAAAGCTCCGGAAAAAATTGAAATTATTTTCTTATTTTAATATTTAAATTGAATTTATTAACACTTTATGATTAATCTCGAAATATGTTTCTAAAACTAATTTTTTTAAAATGAATATATTTGTTATGATTTAAATGAAAATATCTGTATGTCCTGTCGACACCTCGTATATGTTCGAATCCTCAAAAACTTTTATTAATTGCAAATTATAATAAAATGATTACAATTTCACAATTATTTTCTATGAAATGTCATAAACCACAACCCTCTGAAGTTGTGGTC
>JAQFZT010000047.1:0-51512 GCA_034696325.1 Camisiidae sp. | reverse complement strand
AAAAATCCAGTGATAAGTTCATATGATACATGAGGGAAACATTTATAGTATTTTTAAATATTAATGAGTATTTCCATTGAGTAATGGTTATGAGTTGTTAACCCTTATGAATACGCATCATTTCCAGAATATTGAATTCCTAACTTTAAGTTATCATTTAACCGGAAACTATTGATCAAACCGAAAGCCCAAATCTGATGCTTGTGGAGTGGTTTTCTATTGCATATTCACATACAGTACAGTTGGTCAGGGGAGACATACAGAGATCCCGGATAATCCAGTGATAAACTTAGATCAAACATGAGGGCAAACTTACAAATTCAAATCAGCATTCAATAGTAGCAATGAGTTTCAGCATTGAGTCGTGCTCACGAGTTATCAAACCCTTATGAATCCTCATTACTTCCGGAGTGATGGATACATGTCTTTCCTGGAGTAGCTGTACGTACTGTATATGTGCGGCACTACAAGTGTATTTGTTTTCATAAGAATTCCAATAGAAATATGAATAGTCCCTTAGATACATGTGCCCGCATCCTATTACTCCACTTTAATAGCCTTGTACTCTTCAATAAAGTAAATATGAGTATCTTTTTGGAAAAAGTCTACCTTTAATTAATTTCTTTTCTTTCCAAAAACATATTCTTATCATTGAATTTTGCGTTTACAGATCTCTATTATACAATTGCCCACATTTCTAACTTTTCAAATTATTAAAGTACAATTGCATGACAATCTTATTCGACTATAATAGAAAATATTATTCATTTATTTAAAATAAATTAAAAATTAAAACTTTTGAGGATCAAAGAAAGTGATTACTTTCAAGTTCAAATTAGACTAAACTTTAGATATGATGAGAATCATTTCTATTCAAGTAATTGAAACTCGATGAGACGTTAGTTATCATTTACTAAATTGTGATCATTTCTTTGACCATTTCTACCGATAGTTTGAGCATTAAAATGAGTAATTTTCATATTAAAGTTTTTGTTATATGAAGTGAAATCTTGCAGTGAAGTATATATTTTATTTCAATGAAATATGTGCCCACACAAATGATGGTAAATGTATGGTATAAAATATTTTGGTAAGTTTAGGCACTTCAACATATATACACAGTTATATCTATTTAAAGCGCAAAAAAGTCTCTGAAAACTATTTAATAATAAAGTTTTCAGTTAAATGAAATATCAAAAAGTCATGAAAATCCTTTTGCACTAAATTCTCATTTTAATTGAAAAGCACTTATGAATGAGTTATGAGATATAATGATTGTGAAAAATTCTATTGAACTCGAGTTTTCATTCGATAGTTTAGACGTTGATTTATTTATTAGTTTTCTTATAAAATAATTTATATTTTTATGAACGAAAGATTCAATGAGGATCTTATTGTGTGGGATTTTAAGTGATCTGAATGGAGGGAATCAATTGAGTGAATATTTGAATTAATCTCAATAACATAATTATGACCTGTAGTGTATACGAATGCAAGAAAAATTTATTCGGTGTATCGACAGTTGGAGATGAATGCCTCAGGAAAATCTTTCCGAAAGTAATTCCAAGAATATAACTTTGCGTAATAAGTAAATAGAGAGGAGGACCGTAAATAGCTATGGACTATAGAGCTCCACAACATGTTTAACTCCTCACCTCAATTCTTGGTTACGTTACTGATGGAGAGTTAAATCTTCCATTTTAATTTTAGAAGCAAAAATTATTTCCTTAGATCTTAAGGTGTTATTTTTAAGAGACCGACTGAGCTGTCAGTTCTTAAGAGATCACTGTTTCAACATAAAGAATACGAAATAGTCAATCATTCAATGTTTCGCTGTGTACATTATTTTATATGGAATAGTTTTGCTCTCTTAAACACTAACAATTTAAGCTAACTTTTATCAGAAAATTTTGAATTTCATCAAAAGAATCAATTATTCTGACGATATAAGAGAAACACATAATTTTCAATCGAAAGAAATGCAATGAATAGTCAACAAATAAAAGTAAGACTTTTACCAATAATAGCGTCTTCTCTTTTACTGAAGTGAGTTTTGATAAATTAAACATTAATTCAAATTTAATTGGAATAATCCTTGAAGTATTTGAAGCATTTGCAAAACTCAATGATCGAATTGTTGCGTCAAAATTTCATTCAAACAAAAGTAAATCAATAATTGTTTAGACTTAATGCTTGGCATCAATTGATTGGTCAGTCAAATGACGAAATCATCCAATTTCTTTAATACAATCTTTTTCTTACTCCTATTTAAGCTTAGGATAACAAGTATTTCAATAGAAAGAAAACTTTATTGATTCAAACAAAAAGTTACAAGTATTGTAAGCCTTGGTTTTTGTTTAGAATCATATTTTTGAATTTGAATTTGAGTCAAACAGTGATCTTTTTTATGACCTTTAAAAAAAGTTACACAAAGTTAATAATAATTTATTGTTTATAAATTTATTTTGGAAAAAAAACTTCGAAATAAATATTATTCATTCATTAATACTTTCGTCATTAACAGCATTGAAATTCGAGTGCATTTGTAATTCTTGAATCAAAATGTGCTGATCATCAAAGCTGAGTGTTATGTCAGAGGATTTTCTGTAATCATTTATAACATAATGGAGTAAATGAGAGAAAAATGCCGCCTCTTTAGGCTTTTCAGGATCGTATTGATCGTATTGATCGAGATTGTCCTGTAGTTTCAATGTTAACGTATCGTAATTATTACGAACTATTTCTAAAACTTGTTCTTCAGTTAATGAGGAAATTTGATGTATTGAAGACCATGACTCGATTTTGGCGTTAAAATGATTTATAATTGCTTTTATATTGACGAGAGAGTTGGACAGTTTGGCTGCACTCTCTTTATAAACTGCTCCTTCATTTGACACATAACGCAATGCTTTGAATTGAAGAAAAATTCATTACTTTTTATTGAGTGTAATAAATAATATTTTACTAATAAAACATACTCATCGAGTAGAGATGTTCGAAAACAGAATGCATGCGAATTATTTCGTAATAAAGTTCATCATAAGATTGAGGTGAAGGCAAAAAAGTATCGCCGAATGTAATAAATAGATTGAAAATATTCACCACATTCAGTGCTAATGAGAATATGTTACACCTTTTGATGAGTTCCATTTCATTATTTAAGATGAATTTCATTAAAACGATTAAAGCGGTCCATAAGTCTTTCCAGGCATAGTCTACTCTTATTTTACATTTTTTCTGATAGCAAAGTAATCGATGAATTACTCCAATACATAACAGGTAAAGATCGAGTAAAAGATTTTTTCTTGTGTGGGTTAATATGAACTCAACCATTAAATCCATTACAGAGCATGAGAGTGGTCGTGACGCTTTGCTTCGAGAGTCACAAAGCTTTCTATGTCTCATAGGCTAACGATTTGGTGAAAAAGATTGTTTTTTGTACAGATAATTAAATATTTAGAATATATGAAAATTCATACCATTCTATGTAACTGAACACTGAATGCCATATTGATGTCATGCATTATTGCATTAGCGCATTGGTCTTCTGTAATGCACGTCAATATTATAAAACACAGACGAGATGTTTGTAATATTGCTTCATCTGATTATTTGGATAAATTTTCCAATTATTAATATAAAGTTCATATTTAATCAAATTCGAAACTAGCCTTTCGTGTGTAGCATCACTATTGAGGAAAATTCGAGGAATGCAACCAAAAGATTAGAGGGCGGGCTTTGCATCAATTCTAATGCATCTTATATTAAATTTTATTCAAATTATTCAAAGTTAGTCAACATTTTAAAAACTAATCAAAGCTAATCATACCATCATTTATTGTGTTTGTTGTATCAGAACTTTCGTTTGGAACTGAATATAATTCTGTTGGAGACTATAATAGTATGCAATAAATAACTTACTGATCATTTCAATAAAAACAATAGATTCTTACAGTTGTCAGAAGAGTAATAAAATTTCTATTTAAATGCACGGCTTCATAAAATGCTAACAGCACTGCGTTATTAGTTTTAAGATTACTTTTGGTAATACAGTCGTCATCGGCTATAAACATATTTCCAACCTTTACAACGATTTTTAAGTTAAAAATAATATAACATATAATGAAGTTTTGAATAAATAAACACAAAAATTGTTTTGATTTGAGAACAAACCATATTTGTGAGAGCATTGAATAATCCGCGAGACTTCGAATCACTATCTATTTGGTCGAATTTCTTATTAAAATCTAGTAATTCATTGGACACTACTTGAGCGTAACCCTAAAAATTTTTCAACTTTACAATTAATATTTGCACTAAAAACAACTCATTTAATCTTACACTCAATGCTATTTCGTCGTCAACTATTGATAGTTTCATAATGTGAGGATTAGCTGACTGTGTATTTGAAAAAACAATTATTAGGTTAAAATAAATAAATGGTTTGCTTTTAAATTACTTCATATTTACGATAATTTACGAGAATAGTCAACAAAAGGATCATTTTGTATCCGTTATGATGTCTTTGTTGATAAACGTTCAACAATTGAATCAATGCATCAAATAATTGATCAGACATTAGGTATTCGAGTAATGGGTTTTCATTAACATTATCGAAAGCCTTTCAAAGGTTTGAACAAAAATATTAAATAAAGTTTTATAAAAAGCAAATCAAGTAATTATACCGTCACTAAAATTATAAATAACTTAAGGACTAGAGTTTTCATTGCAATCGGAAGTTCATTAACAAGAATATTACACAACGAATCGATTAGAATCTGTTTCAATACAACACAAATGTATTTTAAGTTATAATAATTTAATTGAAAATTTATTTATTTTCTTAAAGACCTGTGACTTGAGTTCAATGTTTTCGCGTCCAATTAAGTAATCAATTAAATCAAATTCAGACTGAGATGAGCGACACTTTTCTGCCATAATCTTTGATAGACTACAAAGTGTCTGATTTTTACATTTAAAAAAAAAGATTAAGAAAATCAAAGTTAAATCCAAACTTAACTTATAATGACTTACAATAAGACTGTTTGCGACACGCATTTGATTTTCACCTTTAATTGCAATAATAGATTGAGTGAATAATAAATTAATGACATTTTTCACATTATTTAAGTTTGTTATCGATTTCAATTCAATTTCGAGTGCATTTCCGTTTGCCTTTCAATCATATAAATCAAAAACAAATCATTTAATTGAAGAACATATTTAAAGGTTTTTATAAATAAAATATTAATTACTTTTAATAAATAAAATTCGTTCCAAAAGTTTTCATTTTGAGTGAACGGCTCTTTCCCCTAAATAATTCATTTAAAGTTTAATTCAATTGAATTTAAGCTTTTTTTAATTCAAAAATAGTTTTAAATTCAAAAACACAATTTTGAAAAAGTTATTGAATATTTAGAAAATCCTTTTAAACCTCAAGTAATGCTTCATATAATTGAACCACTTTTTCCTTAAATGTCTTTTTTGTTGTCAATAATTTTGACATTTTTTGAAATAATTATTGATATTATTTGACAAATTGTTGCTTTAATTGATTAATACTGGAGAACAGATGAGTTGATTAGTAAACAAATAAGTATTGAATACAACATAAACGATAACAACAAATGTGTGAACTAGAGATCAGTGCCTATTAATAGTCTGATAACCGGTAGAGCACACGAACAGCACTTCACAAACTTTTCATTGAATAAAACATTTTCAGATTAATTAATAAGATTTTAATTAATATATCAATTAATAATCGATAAGAAAAAAATGCATGCAAACAATATTAAAGCAAATTTAATCAAGTTGACATTTAAGTTAATCAAAAGAAATGATATGAATTTATTAAAGGATAGGCTTATTATTTATCCGTTTGTTTACGTAAAAATAGCTTAGCATTAGATTCGCTTTCGAAATGACATTACATTAAAATGAATACAAGTGTTGATATCCTTTCGTTGATTAGATAATAGAGACATTCTTTAGTTTAGTAGTAAATCACAATTTCTTTAACTCTAATCCTAATTTACAATTCAACTTATTTTTCATATTTTATTTTATTTTCATTTATTTATCAAAAAATTTATTTTTAAATTTACAATTTGTTTATCAAAACTTGAATCAAAATTTGATAATAAGTTAACTTGAGTTCAATTGACAATTAAATTATGTGAAATCGATTTAATTTTTAAATATAATAATAATAATAATAATGCAATAAAACTTTTAATTTAAAAATAAGTTTTCAGAAGAAAGTAAAACAATGGGAAAGTGGACACCGATTTCGGATAAAGACAAATATGGAATCGGTATTAGTTTTAGATTTGAATTTTATTTATTATTTGAATTATTTTGAAAACTAATGAATGTTTACTTATTTGTTCAATAATTTAAAGTGATATCAAGTCTAAAGCAAAGTCTAGTCCTTCCGCATAGACTTCAATTATCAATCGGTGATTCGGTTAATATACTTGAAGAATGTGATCAATGGTATTATGGGTTTAGTCTCAAGAATCGGAATCGTTTGGGGATATTTCCTAAAAATTATATTTGCATTAAAGACTCGGTCATCGATAAAACGGGGTATTTATTGATCTATTGAGTATTCTTTTAACAACTTTGAAATTTTATTAATTAATATTCTCTATGGTTAAGTGTTCAAGAAATCTTTATTCCTCGAGAGCCACCCATTATTCAAGAAATTACTTCTGTTATACGCGAATGGGGTATCATTTGGAAACAGCTTTATGTCGTGAGTTTGCATTCAATCAATTTTTCAAAGTTATATTCAATTTTAAACACAAATTCAATTAAATATTAGACTACAAACTCGAATTTCAAAATAATCCGTGAAATGATGTCTGAATTGATGACTTGGCGCAAACAAATCATGTCCGGAACACTTCCTGCTGACGAAATGAAAGAACTCAAACATAAAGTGACCGCAAAGATAGATCACGGAAATGCGTAAGTCATTGAAACACGTCTTAGTTATGCAACACATTATTTTTGATTTGTTCTAAAGTAATTTTTAAACTATTATATTAATGATTATAATTAAATGAAAAGTTTGTGAAATTTTGATTGAACAGAATCTTAGGTCTAGACCTAGTAGTGCGTGACGATCACGGAAATATCCTAAACCCTGAGATTACCAGTACAATTGACTTATACAGAGCTCATGAAACTGCGACTCAACGTATTAAACAAATTGGAATGAGTCTTGACTCAAAACATCAAAGATCATCGACTCGTTATAATCACAATTTATTTGTTACGGTCAAAAATTTTGTTTGTAGAATAGGAGAAGACGCAGACCTACTCATGACTTTATATGATGGAAAAGAGGGAGTATTTATTAGTGAGAACTATCTCGTAAAATGGGGTAAAGAAGGCTTAATGCGAGATTTGGATCAACTCAATAATCTTCGTGTTGTCTTTGCTGTAAATAAACTTATAATTTAAAATTCATCCCAACATAAGTTTATTTCAAATTTTTATGATTAAGGATTTGGGCACTAAAGACTTGGCCCGAGAAAAAGTTTATTTGGTTTGTCAAACAATAAGAATCGGTGGAATGGAAATGAAAGACGAAGTGAGAAATGTGAGAAAAAGTACTCATCAAAACATGAGAAGAGCTTCAGATGGATTGAGGCGTCCTTTCGGTGTTGCAGGTATTCATTGATTAAATTTTTTTGGAATAATAATCTAAATAATAAATTGATAGCAATGGACATCACTGACTATATAAGTGGGCGAATAGAAAGTGAAGAAGAAAAGCAACATTTTATACCATTCGCTCAATGCGGAGAAAGAGATTCATTAGATTCGGTGATTCGTAAAATTCTATCGGCTCGAGAAATAAGTCATAAAGAACATAAAGGACAGGGACTTTTCGTTTCCCTAAAACTACTTCATGGCGATCAAAAACAAATAAGAGAAGAATACGCACACTTAGTGTCTCCGTTCACAGCAGTGGCGCGTAAAATGGGTTTTCCTGAAGTCATACTTCCCGGAGATATTAGGAATGATTTGTATTTAACACTAGTTCAGGGAGAGTTCAATAAAGGAAGTAAAAAATCAGAACGTAATGTTGAAGTAACAGTTAAAGTGTGTAATGAAAAGGCGCAAACACTGCAAAATTGTTTGAGTTTTGGCGCCGGCTCTGAAGTTATGAATGAATATAAAAGTGTTGTTTATTATCACGAAGAAAGACCCAAATGGATGGAAACCCTTAAGATATCTATACCTATTGAAGAGTTCTATGGCGGACACTTAAAGTTTACATTCCGTCACAGGTCGTCAAATGATAATAAAGATAAAACTGAGAAACCATTTGCGATGTCATTCGTTAAGTTAATGAACGAAAACGGGACTACAATGAGAGATCAATATCACGATCTTTTAGTCTATAAAGTGGATCACAAACGCTATGATGAAAACGATATCCAATATCTAAAGCTTCCCTCAACTCGTGAAGAACTTGAACTCAGACTAACCAATTCTAATTATCACATCAATCAAATTGGGGTTAAACAGCTCTGCGCTATGTTTCAAACCAATGGCATAATTGTCAGTCCAAAAGATTCGTTTACCATTTCAACAGTTGTCTGTTCAACAAAATTGACGCAAAACATTGATTTACTCGGACTTCTCAAATGGCGATCAAATCCTGAAAATCTAAAATCAAATTTATTGGCTTTAATGAAAGTGGACGGCGAAGAAGTGGTTAAGTTTCTTCAGGACACTTTAGACGCATTGTTTGACATTCTAATGCAAAACACAGATTCTGACGTTTACGACAATCTAGTTTTTGAAGCTCTCATTTTTATAATTGGTCTCATATCTGACCGTAAATATCAACACTTTAGACCAGTTCTTGATGTTTATATCGAACAAAATTTTAGCGCAACTCTTGTTTATAATAAACTGATTGTTGTGCTGAAGAGCTATATAGAAAAAGTGAATTTAATGCCTGAATATCAAGAGGTATTACTGAGAGCTATGAAGTCTTTAGAGTATATTTTTAAATTCATCGTTCGGTCGCGAGTTCTTTTCGCTGCTCTGAATGGTGGTAAAGGGAAAGCACAGTTTGAAGAATCATTGAAAGAACTGCTTCAGTCAATCACATCAATGATGTTATCGAGATCAGAGTTAACACTTCTAGTTCAAGGCGCTTGTCTTAAATATTTCCCATTTGCATTGACTGACATTTTGTGCGTTTTCGATGAAAAAGAATTGAGTTATATATTAACTGATCTAATAAATAACGTACCGGTCGATCGTCTAACAAAGCAAAAGATGATGTGCGTCAATGACATCGTTCACTGCGAACTTTTCATCAAATATGCCGACTGCAGATCAATATTGCTTCCTGTCATTAATGAACACTTAAGAGTCTTATTAGAAAGAAAAGAAGAATTTGAGTTATGCATTAGAATACTTAGTGATATGTTGGTTGTGTTGACTGGACGTGATGTCGGGCCCACACAAAACGATATTTCAGACATTATGCTTTCGCTCACAAGAACTGTAATCCAAACATTTATTGATATGGATCGTGAAAACCCATTTGTCTGTAATTTAGTCGCTATAATGATTGGAATTTTTCGCCAAATGAAACCATTTCACTATAATCAATATATTAATCATTTTGCGACCCGAATTGATTTACTCGACTTTCTTATGGAAATATTGATTGTTTTTAGAGATTTAGTCAGAAATGTATTTCCAAAAGACTGGAATGAAATGATTTTATTACAAAATAGGTAAGAATACTAAATAGTTTTACAATTTATTCATTTAATATATTGTCTAATAATTCAACAGTGTATTACTCAATGCTTTACGTCATTTCGCGCGCTGTATTCGCGATCATTTTCTTCATCCATTCGAAGTTCAATTGTGGAATAATTTCTTTCACTGTGCGATTTCATTCCTAACACAAGATGCCCTACAATTAGAAAACTTCTCTCAGACGAAGCGTAATAAAATAATAGCGCGTTACAAAGATATGAGAAGAGAGACAGCATTTGAAATCCGTTCGATGTGGTTTAATTTGGGTCAATACAAGATACAATTCGTCCCATCAATGATCGGACCTTTCCTTGAAATGGCTTTAATACCAGAGATTGAACTGAGAAAAGCAACGATTCCTATATTCTTCGATATGATGCAGTGCGAGTTCTATTCCCCTAAATCTGGTGGTCATACTCTTCAAGTTTCTTCATATCATAATAATGACAGTCCATCACATCAGCGAACGAGTGAATGCAGAGGAAATTTCAAACAATTCGAAAATGAAATGATTACACAATTGGATGCTTTGATCGAAGGTGGAAGAGGTGATGAACAATTTAAAGATACATTTCTTGAAATAGTTGGCACTAATTGTGAACATCACTCAGCAATGAGAGAAAGCGGGCTATTCTTTGTTAGAACAGTAGTTCGTCTTATGAGACGATTATTAGAATATCGTTCTGTAGTTAATGATGAAAATAAGGAAAGTCTCATGAGTTGTACTGTAAATCTGTTAGAATTCTATAATGAAATTGATCGCAAAGAAATGTACATCAGATATCTTTACAAATTATGTGATTTACATCTGGAATGCGATAACTATATAGAAGCGGCTTATACTCTATCACTTCACGCAAAACTCCTCAAATGGACTGACGAACCGCTGCCCAAACTTTTTTTCTCGAAAAACTATCCTCAATGCGAAACTCATCGTGAATTAAAAGAGCTTTTATATAATGAAATCATTGATCATTTCGATAAAGGAAAGCTTTGGGAAACGGGTATAACTTATTGTAAAGAAATTATATTCCAATACGAAAGTGAAATCTTTGATTACGTGCATTTGAGTGCACTTTTGCAACGAATGGCTGTTTTCTATGATAACATCATGAAACAGGCGAGACCTGAACCCGAATATTTTAGAGTCGCTTATTATGGAAGAGGATTTCCGGCATTTTTACAAAATAAAACTTTTGTTTATCGCGGAAAAGAATATGAGAGATTGAGTGAATTTTGTGGTCGACTCTTAAATCAATTTCCGAATGCACAGCTCATGACTAAATTGGGTCTTCCGGGCGATGAAATAACTGAATCACTTAATGGTCAATATTTGCAGATCAATAAAGTCGATCCAGTAATGCAAGAAAGAGACAAATTTCGTGGAAAACCAGTTCACGACCAAATTCTACGATATTATAAAGTAAATGAAGTTCAAAAGTTTACTTATTCACGACCTTTGCGTAAAGGAGAGAGAGATTCAGACAATGAATTTGCCAATATGTGGATTGAAAGAACAACTCTTTTGATATCTTATGCATTGCCTGGAATTCTAAGACGATTTCCAGTCACTCAAACCAATACTTACGAATTGAGTCCATTGGAAAATGCAATCGAAACAATGGAAAACAGCAATAATAAGATTCGAAATCTCATACTTCAATATCGCTCTGATTCTGCGTTACCATTAAATCCATTGAGTTTAGCCTTGAATGGTATCGTTGACGCGGCGGTCATGGGAGGAATTGTTAATTATGAAAAAGCATTCTTTAATGAAGAGTATTTAGTGAAACATCCATTTAGGAAAGAACAAGACGGCATCACTAAACTCAAGAACTTAATAGCGATGCAGATTCCGTTACTTGAAGTCGGAATATCTATTCATAAGCAAAGAGCTCCGCATAGCTTAAGACCATTTCATGATCATATGGAAGAAGCGTTTGCGAAGTTAAGAAATAGTGTTGAAGAAAAATATGGCAAAAGATCATTACCGGACGAACTGTTCGAAAGATTTTCTAAAGATGTCAAAATAAGGCGTGGATTGAATGAGAAAAACAGAAATTTAAATCCGAATTCACACTCTTCCGCACCACCGATAAAAATATTTGATCGAAAATCATCTGAAAGTACGACAAGTGATACGTGAGTCTTATTTTGTTTGATATAATGTTTGATTATTTTGATAACTTGTGACTGATTTACTTAATAATTGAATTGTTTTTATAGATTGACTGTCACCCCAACAAAGGGTAGTAGTAGTGGTCGATCCATATCTGTTTGGGTAAAACCAAACTCTTTATCAAACTCTAATAGTCATTCAACAAGTCAGTCGACCACTAATTTATTGGGCAGTACCAGTACATTATCAAAGCTTCGAAAACAGACGAGTAGAGACAGCGGAACTCTATTGCGTCGTTCTAATAATGAGACTGGTTCTCAGTCTAGCAGTCAGTGGTACGCAGAATATCCCAAAACTGATACAAACTCTTTGTTTGCGAATTCAAATCAGTCATCACAGCCTGTCATTGAATTATCAGAACAATTAACATCTCACAGACCTTTACGTTCCGAATATGATCGAAGACTGAGTCGACCGAATAGTGGACAATACAGAACACATAACACTCATTCTCCAACTCGTAGTTTAAGTCATGGCGCGTCCTCTAACAGTCTGTCTCTATCACCTTATCTGTCAGGCTCTACATTATTGGATATAAATGACGACAAACCACCGCCTCTTCCAGTGAAGCAATCGTATGCCGATTACACTAATTTGCCTGAAAATGAAAACGGAACCAATGGTTTAGATTTAACTGTAGTTCAGCCTAAAAGAAATTCTGCAAATTTGGGTCCTGTTGTCAAACATAAAGTGAGTCAATCATTTTTGTCTCTTTTTCTATGCTCTATCAATTGAGTAAATATTGTATTTTCATGTGACAGCCCCCGCCGCCATTACCGGATAACTCGAGTCCACCACCTTCTCCTTGTTTGAAGTCTTCATCTCCTCCAGAGCTTCCTAGGAAACCGCAACGACCTGTTCCATCTCCAGTGCCATCGAATCAAAGCGAGCAAATTGATGAAAGTTAAGACTTTCATACAGTTTCACTACTTCTTCAAAATATTATTTTTCCTAAATATTGTTTTTATGCAAAGTATTATTTAAATTTTCTAGTCTTCCAAAAATTTCTATGCATTCAATTATTTATGACATTTTCTCACATTATTTGGGACTATATTTAATACAAGTTTAGATGCTTTTGTTCAACAATTGGAAATAATTACTTGAGTTGACAATAATTATTATTTTATTTTTATTATATCTTTTACGTGCCTTTTGTTCAATGAGTGCCTTTACATTCAATTAATAATTATTATTTATACATGCAATATATTTTACGTTCTCTTTATAGCAAAACTTTAACATTTTGTAATTTATTTTGATATATAATCGTCAATAAAACAATTAATTATGGCTCATATTCTTCCAATTCAGCGAACATATCACCCAAATTTGTGAAATTAATATCATCTTCATTTTCTATTGTCTTGTTTTTGGTTTGTAATTCATTTTTATAGTTCAACATATCAACTATTATTTGCTTAACATTTCGTCGAACTATTTTACGTAAGTCTGTAACCAATGTTTGAATTTATATGAATTTCTATTATCAAAATATGTGAGCCTTACCTCTGAGCACATAACCAGAATCAGCAATAGTTTTGCCATTTTCTCTCCAAATTTTGAACAATCGAAAGAATATTCCTGAATAGAACCAATTAAATACTTTAAGAACAAGCTGAGCTTCATTGCACTCTTTATTAAGTAATCCCTCTCTCAGTACTTGTAAAGCAATTTGTGTGACATTAGTGCTCATAACAGCGAAAGGAAAATGTTGTCTTTTATCCAGTGAAAGTTTGTAAATTTCTTTGCAAAGTAAACATGTTTCGGGAGATAATACCAAAAATAAAAGTTGCAATAAACCCAAAAGACCAACTCCTCTCAGATCAGTTGCCTATAATTGAAGGAATATCTCAAACAATCATTCTTTAAATACTTTCAATTCTTTCAGAATACCGGATCAGTGCCCTGAAAGCCAACTTCTTCCCAATGATTACCAAATCTTTTGCATTCAAGTAAAGCACTTCCTGTCAGCTTTTGATATATTGTGACTAAAAATCGATTTTGCATCGAATCTTGATTATCAAATGAATGAAGTGCTGTCGCAAATATTTTGTTTCTTTCGTCAATTAAGTTCGCGTCCAATTTTGGCGGATTTAAACAAAATACTTGAGAAACTATACCATAAAATCCTGTTCTCGTCAAACACGGTTGGATTCGACCCTAAATAAATATGTAATTATTCTGCATTGGACTCCTTTCATAGCGAAAATCTTGAATCTTATAAACTCAAGGAATTACAAATGATTGAAAAATATCTTTATAAAAGTTTGATTCAAATACTCTGTTATATAACAGTGACTCAACTGCAAAGAAACTTTTTCCACGATTGAGAAAAGTTTATACAAACTTGAGTTAATTTTTTATTCTCAAATGAGATTTTCTAAAAGTAATCTAGAATTTGATCACTGCATCGTTTAATCTAATTATTTGAAACAAATTTCTACACATAATTGTTTGACTGTAAAATTTGTTAATTTTGGAAAGTTTACTATAACTTAACTGACCAGTTGTTGACTTATTTGAATTTTTTCGAAATATGAAAGAACTTCTTCTAAGCTAACGCTTGTTGTGTTTCGTGCTCCATATCCAAGTTCACAACTCAATGAATCACAATTATTGCTCAGATCAATGAGTGGTAAAGTCTTCATCTGATCCCAATCATCATTTCCTATTTTGTAATCTCGATTGAAATAAATAAAGAGAAAATAAATGAAATATACAATGAATTTGGATATGAAATTCGAAGAATACCATTAGATCTTTGTATAGAATTGCATTGATTCTCGTCTTCTTTTTGAGACATAATTTTCTCAACTAATATTGAATGAATAGCATTACTGTAAAACTTTCTATGTTTAGACAATAGGATTTTTAGATAACTAGACAGTAGTTGAACTTTCAAACTTTCTTACGATAGAATTCATTCTTTCCCACATTTCATCACAATAAAAATCAAATTTTATTAATCAAGAGCAGATGTAATTGATATTTAATACATGATTAACAAAACTTAATCAATCAATACAGTAGTTTTATTTGTTAACATTGTTTGCATTCACAGTTACCATAGTATTATTGATTCATTTTATTATATAGTTATAAGTATTCATTTAATTCAATTAAAACTTTTTCATTCAAATATCAATTGTATTCAATCAATTATATTTCGATTAAAATGTTTTAATTAATTTAACACATTATACGCATCCCATCAGTAGTTTAAATAAGTTTAATATTCTTCAAATGAAGTTAAGAATATTCTTGAGTTTATACAATATAAGCGAACGTAATATATATAAAACCCCTTAATATTATGTCGGTTAACGCCATTTATATGAAGCGCGCATTTATTATATAAATGAATGCAGCCGTTTAACAAAAGATATCAATATTATTATTATTTTATTTATTATTGCAATTCTAATACAAATCATTATTTATAATAAAAATATGTTAAAATGTTATTCATTTTGAGTTATCATTTGTGTCCACATTTTAATTAATAAGTTGATTGACCAAAAGGTATGTTAACGTTATTTATCGGAAACAAATGTAAACATTGTTGAGGAAATAGTTTTAAATTTCAATTAAAAGTTTATTAATAATGATTTGTTTTGTGACACTTAAAAGCGATGCCATTGAAAAGAAACAAAAGTAGTAAAAGGTTCCACAGTTCAGACTCAGAGGAAAGCAGTGTTTGTGAGACTCCAAAGAAGTCATCCGTCAAACGAATCAATAGAAGACAACCAGAAGAAGAAGAAGAAGAGATCCAAGAGATGGTCAACGCAAACGATTCTAACAATCATGACATTCGTTTAAGTAATGGACGCGTTAATGGAATATCTGTGGAAACGACAACAATAATGAACGCCAGCATTGGTTCCGGTCCTTATCCAGTGGTGTCTCTAAATAGAGATACTGTCGAAAAGCATATGAAGAGAAAGAGTTTAGGTATTAGTGTTGTCACAAAAGCGACGCCTATTAATGAAACTGAAGAAAATAGGGAGAGAAGAGAGCGACAGAACGAAAGAGCAAGAGCTCAACGAAAAAGTTTTATTGGTGTCAATAATGGGACTCCAGGAAGACGTTCAGGAATGGCCTCCACCTCTGTTATGATGCCGGGCATGTCTGGCCCGCAATTGAGAGAACACTATACGCATTGCATTCAATTGTCGACTACTAATAAAATCAACACTAAGAATGCTTTCGGCCTTTATTTGATTGACTATATGTCAGAACTCATAAAAGAGAAACAAAGTCAGAGCAATGGTTTCGTTAACTTCAAACTGGCGGGAAGTACTCTAGACGCGGGAGCAAAGATTTATTGCAATCGCGTTGATTCCGTTCACGCGGAGGCACAAAAAGTAGCCTCAAGTCTGGTTATGGCCCTCGACAGCAAAGCTGGTACTAATAGTCAAGATTTGGATGCAAATAATGATAACAATCAAAATAATGACGAACAGAATGGCGAGAACAATGAGGACGAAAATAACTCTAAGACTAAGAGAAAGAGAACTACAAAAAGAAATGTTAAGACTTTGGTTCAAAATATCGAAACTCTAAACATCGGAAAAATTGAAACCAATCTTGAAATCGATCCGGTTTTCCATCACTTGTCTTCAGCTTTCGATATGGGAAATGTGAACTCCTTATTAATGGCAAACTTGAAGATGAATCCGTTGGGATTGTTGTTATTGGACCCAAACTCGAGTCTAAATTTTGACAGTCGTAGCGACACATTTCAACCTACAATACAATCCATTTCTAATTTCCACAATCAATTGGTGGACATATCGAAAACAACTTTGAAAATATGTCCAAAACTGTCTACATTTGAGTTCCTTAACCGCGAACGGGGTCTCGATTTCATTCCTCGAGAAGAAGACCCGTCTTTTACCAGAAGAGATAGTTTTACTTTTGATTTGGATGCAGAAGTGGAAGACGTGGACGATATGGGTGTTGAAGAGTGTGGCGGAGGAGATGTCTTCCTAGATGGAGATGGAATGATGAACGACGACTCCAACAGTGATGATGGCGGACCGGAAGCGCCCGAAACAGTCAATAAATCTCTGTTCAGAGCAGTTAATATGGTTGGTGTCGGAGATCTCGTCAAAATGTTATCCGACAAACCCAATGATTACACTTATTTCAATCCCAAACTGTTGAGCACTTGGGCTGGACCTCAGCATTGGAAACGAATTCCGTTTTGGCAGAAAAAGACTAGAGGGGAAGGCGAGGCCGCAAAGTCTAGACGACAGAGAAAACAATATGAAGAACACAATTATTCCGACGATAAATCATATGATGAAAAGTGTGATAAAACAGGTTCAGGAGAGCTGAAGCTAAAAGTAGCGACACTTGAGAAATGGCAAAGCAATCACATGGAACTCAAACTGCCTGCAGATCATGGTTTTGATCCCAAGGATTTAGCCCGATCTTTCATTAAACCCGAATCCACTTTTCAATGCGCTAAAAGCCATGAAGACATTTTGGACACAACTGTCAACAGTAATAACGATTCGTTTGGAGCGCCGGCTTCTCCAGGAATGGATAGATATGATTACGATGACGATGACATTGATGTGAATACTGCCGGTTTTACCGAAACATTGGGTAAATCAATAAAATATAAACATAAACATAATATTTAATTGTTAAATATATAAATATAGGCCAAAGCGCTCCTGTTTCTCTTCTCAATCCCAATACTGGCGATACATTCCCTTTTATTGGCGACAATCTTGTTGAACAGCCCTATGATTTACAACAATATAATGTGACTTTCGCTAAATTTGCTAAAAAAATGGATGTCAAGAAATTGAAGAGAGCGATGTGGGATGTCATCACTACTACCTCTGAACCTTCAACTCCAATGACACCAGAAGTAAATCATCTCTTTCTCGTTTATTCTAATAAATCAAATGCAATAAAATTGTTATGAAATATGACAACAATCTTCATCAGTTGAGCCTCTCTTCCAATTAAATTCAATATTACCCTCAAATTTCGAACTTGAATTGAGTTTTTGGTTTTTTAAAACAAATCTTAAAAATATGAATCCCTCACCGTTTGAATAGTTAGACGTTAAAATAGTTTTGAGCTCATAGTTATCATATATTTTCATTAAACAATTTTAATCCAGCATTTTATAAACTTTAATAGACTAAAGATATATAAGATTAACTGACCATTAATTATATTTTCTATAATAGCAAACACTCACGAGGAAAATACCTACAAATTTAAACTTTGGTGACTTATACCAAAACTTGCCAAAGAAAATAACTCCAGTTATGGCCACCAATTTGAGTGTTCCCATTGCTTTCGTCACATTACTTCATTTGGTTAATGAACGGGTAAAACAATAATAAATTATCTTTACTTATTAAGTAAGCTTTGGATCAAAACTCTTACTATAAACTATTTATATTTATAATGAATTTACACTCATTTATCAAACTTAAAACTTCAGCTGAATATCTCATTGAAAATGTTTGATATAATTTATGTAACATTTTTGATCCAAACGTTTTTAAAATGATTTTTTGATGATATTTTTATATCAAATCTACAGAACCTTAAGTTAATTGGTAGACAAGATCTTCAAGACTTCATTATCGAACAAGAACTTCAACTATAATTCATAATTTCATTATCTGTTAATCTAATAGTAATAATATCTGATTTATTGAAGAAAAAAACTCATGAATAAGTTTTGGTCACATCTTATTGTTTTAATTAGAATTGTAAATAACATCTTTTTTTACATTAAGAAAAAAGTTGTATTGAAATGACAAGTCATTTATTATATATTTTTGAGATATGTTTACTTCATTTTTATTAGAGTGTAAGTGTTTATTGTTGAATATGAGTTATTTGAATGCGTTGTGTATACCTTTTTTATGCATTCTTTCTCAGCTCACACTCATTCAGATCATAGTCCTTTGGGTGCATTTTGCAGAGCATCTCATTCTAGAGATGATGTAATAGACCCGAGTGTCTGAATGCGTTTCAGTTGCACCGCATTTACTTAGCCGTACTTTCGCTACTGTTTGCCATTACCAAAATGCGCTCTAAACACAAGTGTGAAGAGAAAATGCCGATCTGTGCAAACGATTTCCCTATAGATCAAGAGATGGATTGCATTGCTTTCCTCTAATCATCTCTTTGCAAATGCAACTCCACTGAAAAAATGTTTATACTTTAAGACCAAATTAATGTTACGGTTCAATAGGAATGAATCATTAGTTTAAGTGATGTATTAATTTGGAAAAAGCCTCAACTTCTTTATGGATTGTTTGAAGATTATATTAATTTTTTAGTTGAGAGTATTTCTTATGCGTTGTATTTGAATAACTTGTTATCGAAAAGAGCTAAACCGATGGTATGTGTAGTAATTCTTGGAAATCCTATAGTAGTGTGAATACAGTATTACTATTATTGATATACAATAGAATAGCTTTGAAAACAACTATTTGATCCCTAGAAAAGGATGTGTTCCCAATGCGAACATTTAGAATTCAGTGATGAAACGAAAAAAAGAGTCTCACAGATCGACTAATGGTGCAAAGGAGCAAAATTTGTTGTCGAATCTCCCAGGAGTGACACCGCTTTCACTGCATTATATGCCGGCGTATGTAAAAAATGATAGAGAGAGCGAAAATGAGAGTTGAGTTTGGCTTTACTGGTTTTCTTGAGCGTGCGATTCAAAAAACGAAAATTGATCAGCAACTCTAGTTCCGAAGCTGTTAGACTCAGCCTTAATAGCTGTAAGAAAATAAAATTAACTTTGGGAGTATAAATCCCTTAAATGAAGTTTGATTTCTTTAATCCCTTGTGGTTTACAATGTTTTCTCTAAGTGAAGGCCGAATGAATTTAAACATTGAGACACATGTTGCTCACTGATGATGATTTATTACGAGAGATATTTTATTAAAATATAGATGTCTTCACTAAAACTCTTCATTAAGTTTCGTGTGAGTTTCAATCAAATTAAATGTTAAATTAATTTAGATTTTCTTTTAAGTCAACCTAATCTACTAGAAAATCAATAAAAACAAAGATGTCATTCTTAAGATTAATACTATAATTAACTTTCGGTTAATGCAAAATGAAAGACAATTTTATGTAACATTAGATTTGTTGATTGCGGTTTACGCTATATTTTTACCCTTTCTATCCTCTCGGGTATTGTTTAAGAAAGAGTCTATGCAATAATACTTCCATTGGGAGATATTAACTATTGACCATTGGTCAGCTCAAACACTAGCGGTTAATTATAAAAGTGTATAATTTCATTTCATGCATCACATCTACCAATAATTCTATTTCTTCATTCACATTCAAATCAATTATAAAACTTCTTCTCCATTTAGTGTAATTACTTTTTAAATCTCATCACATATTTTAATCAGAAATATTGTATTTTATTTAAAAGAGAAATATAGGCAAATAATATTGTTCAAACTTATTATTAAGTTTTATGATCAGCTTATAGAGGATTAGAGTTCCTACTATTTGAACCTGAACCAGAAGTCCTAACCTTTGAACTTGAATAACCAATACATACAACTTGATTGCCGTTTATAGTGTAGATCACGGAATAAGAAACACAAATATATTCTAAAATCAATGCAAAACAAGTTTTCCCATATGAAAAGCATGACGAAACAATTTGGTTGTATGTTTTGATAAACATTTACTTATCATTCAAACCCAACAATCCTTCAAATCAATAACAGGACTAAACAATCTGAGAGTTAACTCAAATAATCGTGATTTTTTGCGATTATTTTGTAAACTTAGCATCGAAGACATCCACTAAAACTTTTTTAAATTGGATTGTTTTCTTTGAACAGATTAGAAACTGACACTTGAAACAAGATTTATTATAGTGAAGTCAGATTATGATATTGAAAGAATATTACTGTAGATTTTATTCTAACCTAACCTAATGCCTGTTGCGGTTAAATAATATTCAAGTTTGAATATACTCTATAATATTCTTTATTATAATTATTATTTTACTTTTTATATTTAGAAATAAAATTCAAATATTAAAAACTGAATGCTATGAAAGAAATATAATTGTGAAAGTCTAACAAGAACTTAATTCATGTAAAAGAAATTCATCAAAAATAGAAAAGTATGGAAAGAAACGAATGTTCGTGAAACAAATCTGAGACCCATATGCTTAAAGTTTATGCCAATATATTTTTGCAGTTCTATTTTGACTGTTATAAATGGAAATTTAAGTATTCATAATAATTCAATGCCAAATAGAGCCAAAATATATTTACAATTTCGAGTATTGAATTACTTGAAGAAATTCTCTAAAGAATTATTTATCATCTTTTGTTTGATACTAAGGCTTTGATTGTTCTATTGAATGATAGGTATCGTCTTTCACGCTTAAAACCTCTTTCAGTCATTAATTAAGGAAATAGTTTTAATTTAGTCCACAGAGACATCAGTGAAACTGAGGACTGAATATTAAACAATCCATTGATATGCAATACAAATAAAAAGTGGTTCACAACGAAGCTTAACCTTTTATAATGTTGATATTCAAGTCTAATGGGACTTTTAATTGGTTTATTCCGGTGATACTCCCTTTGGAATATTTTTTGTTTTAATGAGTTAAAAGCCAAATCGTGTCGAAAGAATGACTTTATTCTTTATTTCCAAGACTTTTGAAGCCAAATCATTACAACCATTTCTCAAATATACTTATCAGTGTTTTTAAAAAGGTTTACAACTCCAGGGCTCAAATCGGTGACAAATAAGTGATACTAACTTAGTATTGTCAGAGTATTATGTGCTTTAAAAGTGGGCAAAACTTCCATTAAAATAGTTATACCCTTAAGAGTATGAATTTTTAATTAAATCAAATTATTTGAACAAATGAAAGGTTAGACCTAATTTTCTTTGTTGTTTTAACTTTAATTTTCATACTGTATTACTTCAAATCTGCTCCAAATAAATGAAATATTTGAAGTATTAGATTTATTTCAATTTTATAGAAATATCGATTAATAGTTGAGATTTTATTCAAGCATTTGTCAATTGCATTAATTAAGTTTTAACTTTAATTTTCTCTGAATAAAAGTCTACTATAGTAAGAATACGGCAAATTTTGAAGTCTAAGTCTGAGCCAACGACATGCTGAAAAAGATAATTTTCCCTAAAACTCAGAACTATTATTAGTCAAAGACAAAGTCACAATCATGACAAAAACTGTTGTTGATTTAGTTGCATCACAATAATGGAATAATACTAAAAGAGATGTTTATATTGAAGATTCGTTCAAACTGTTATTTTTCACAATTGAAAGCCAAATAACGCGAAAGTTTCAAACAAGCTATTTTTAAACTCGTAAAAATAGATAACTTCTTAACACCATAGAGTCAGTGTCTTAACCTAAACTAACCAGGAACTTATGATTTTAGTGGCGCACAAAATATCTGGTGAAGTAATTCAAATAACATTAGAATCAGTCATCAAATAAGATAGTTTTAATGTAAATTCTGCTTTCATTTAAATTTCTAGTAAATTTTCGAATTGATAGGTTCCTCAAACTTGAATTTATTTCGATAATTATTTATTTGCATACTTCAGATTTAATAGAATTTTTAATTAAAATCGAAAATATATTTTAAAAAACCTCACTTAAACTTATAAATTACGAACATTTGAAAAATGATTTCTTCTACTAATTAATGCTTATCACGAATTTTTTTTCTTATTAATATAATTTTATGACTAATAAATTAATAAAATTTATTTCATTTCGTGAACAAAAAAAGACTTTTTTTTTATTATTCAGAGTTTGCAAATCGATTGTATTCGAACTCATGAATTGCCCGATTTGTTATTCCCGACTCGTTTTAAAGGTGAAATATAAACTGGTGTATTGGGGTGCAGGAGAAATATATGCAAATGAAAGCATATTAGTTTGGATGCCTTTTTGTGAACAAATATAATTGGATCGCAGAGTGCACAGCAAATGGAAAAGATAGTATTGCCCTGTTCTGTACCATTTTAAGGCCTTGTGATGCAATCGACAATTCAATGAAAATTATATTGAGTTAGATTTAGTGACTCATTCGACTCGCGTATAGCCTCACCTCATTAAACCTATCGTCGCACCTGTGACCAAATTCGCGTCCAAGAGCTCAACATTCTCTTCCTAAACATTTTCACAACTGTTGAGAAAACGAGTCGATTCAAAATCACTTAAATTTTGGCTCTGGATTTCAGAGACTTTTACAATCATTTATTGAAAAATGCAATTTTATATGAGGTTAAAAAAATAATGAGTTGGACTGTTTCTATTGCTTTCCCCTCGATTTGTCGCTAAAAATTAGTTGTCAGACAATTTCCTACACATCTCGTACACCCCATATATTGGCAATTTTGACATTTTGAATAGAATCGGTCCGTGAAGCACATGAAGCACATTATTATTCAGTGAACCAATTGCTTGCAATTGCAGTGGCTTTAATTCCATTATAAGACATTCAATATAATGTGAATGATGCATATATAAGAGGTAGTGTACACACATTTATATGGAGACCAGATGGTATGCATACAACATTATTAACTCTATATTATAAATTTATGCATTAGTTCTGGTCGACTCTCCAATCTTTACAAAACCTACTGTTCAATATTTGCATAGGAGTCAGTCCTTATGCATCCGACAAGTTTGACTCAATAGAGCACTTGCTGTTTATATTGAGTGGCAAACAATTATCAAATTATGCATTGATTTCTTTTTTATTATTATTGCACAATTTAAAATCACAAATACACCAAATTTTTAAGACATCCAAAAGAATAAGAAAAACAATATTTTTGTCATAAGTTATAATAAAACTCAAAATAACATCCAATTTAAATCAAAACTTCCAAAATCTTGACAATTGATTCAATTTAAGTTAATTATCTGTTGATATAATTACATATAAGTGATAAAAAATGATCACTTAAGAGGTTTTTAAGATAAAATGGAAAAGAACTGGATATAAGCTTTAGAGTAAAACACATAAAAAAAGTTGTTATACAGTTATAATTGTATAGAATTTACTTTTTGAATAATAATAAATAATTTATTCATAATATCAACCAAAATATTGCATTCAACAGAATAATGAAAAAAATGAAATTTAAATATATTGTATAATTCTCATAATGAATAATAATATGATCTCAAAAATTTATACAAATTTATTTTCTGAGACAATATAATATATTTAGCTTTCAATGATTGATGTGTTTTGCATTATCATTACAGTACATAATAAGTCATTTTAGATTCGCTTTAATCCTTTATACAAGAGATAAATTGTGGCACATTTTCATTTAAGCGGAAATTGTTAAATAAATTATTTAAATTTTATTTTTAAATATATGATTATATGCTGTATTGTTTCATTAGAGTTAAGCACCCATTAAGGTATTAATCGTCCAAATTATCAATTTGTATACAATGAAATGAGATCAATAAAGTTAATGGAAATGTTAAAAAGGGTAAACTTATAAGAGTCGCAAACTTTCTCCTTTCTTTCAATTGATTTCGTTGTAAGTTTGCTATGAAATAAAAAATTCTGATGGATCGATGAATTGAATTTGAGTTCAAATTTAATATATATGTGCGTCAACAAAACAACTTTTTCCATGAAAATCATGTTAATAAAACTTGATCCCTATTTGATCATTTAGTTGATGTAACAATGGATGAGCCATAAGACTGGCCATTACAAGTCGGTAATGCGAACGGATTCATAGCAGCAAAAGGTGAAGCTGACACTATACTACTCATACCTATTGCATAAAATTCATAAACATTCCATAAATCACTTTTAGACCGAAGATTAAAAAAACTTTACTATAATTATAAGTTATAAAGCAAAAAACATGCCATTGAAAAGTCCCGGAGATCCGGGAACTGCTGTTGTCATATTAGTGGGTGGACTTCCATAGCCACCATTCATTGTGGCTGCCGTTCCGTTTCCTCCATAAGAACTTCCTCCACTACTGCTATGAGGAGTTGACGCGTTTGAACCATAACCACGACTCGGAGAAACACTACTTGACTGCGTTCGGTTGTAATCTATTATTCATAAAGAATTAGTTGCTTTAGAATTCAAACTCAAATCAATCATTTCAAGAGCGAATTACTATTTGTGTGTATATCTGTGAGGAGGAGTTCTTCAATAGAAATGTTTTTAAAATAGAATTAGATTTTAGAAATAGACACGTTATGAGAAAATGTATTAAAAGCTTTGCAAAAAAGATTTAAACTCAGAAAAACTCGTGCAATACGTGCGATATTATTGGTTATACCGTTATAAACATAACAATAAACATGTGGAGTTGGTTTATGAGATGCAGATTTGTTATAAGTGCTCATTCTTTCAAAGGAACATGCATTCGATTGGGAATTCTGATGATAATGTGATTCTGATGGACAGCTTAGCTGACCTGTTCCATAAGTTGCCATTCCAGCGGCAGACATGGACATGGCGGCCGCGGCTGCTGCCGCGTTGTTTAATGCACTTGCAGGGGATCGCGGGGCCGGTAGTCCAGCCAATTGTGATGGTGTGTTCCGCGGCATACTATACAATGCTTCGGCCAAATCGGCTGCTCTTTTCAATATTATTTCCTATTTTCAACATCAAAATTATATATTCTCGTCAAACAAAACTTTTTATTATTAATTAAATGCTAACTTTTGGTAGTTTTTCTGGGTCTCCCGGATGTCGAGGAATGAGTTTCGCTAATCTCAAAAATCCATGATCTATTGTTGGCTCGTTTAATGCTATTGAGTAAATAATTGTGTGCTTTTAATTAAATAATTCATTTTAATAAAATTTCAATATTTGTTCATAATATTAGAATAGATAGACATTTGAAGTCTTTTCAAATGCGAAATTTATGTCTAATTTTACTCAGAATTAAATGTTTTCTTCTATAATTTGCTTTACTATCCTTTTGTATGTTATAAATCTTATTCACTAGAATATCGAATTCTATTCAAAGATTTAAGGGCTAAACATTGACAGTTATTTATTACAGAATAAAAAAATATTTGGAAAGAGTTTAATTCGAAATGCAAACAAATTTTTCAAAGTCTGCAAAATTTGATTTATGGAACTATTTATATATAGTCTGTGTTACTGAAAAACAAATATACTCTGCATTAAATCTAATTGTTAAAAATGGTTGTTGTGAATGAGATTTTGATTATAAAATAAGTGATAAAATAATTGGTTTAAAATGTTGATGATTTTACAGACTTGATAAAATATGATGAGACTCACAAACATAAACGAATCTTCCGGGCGCTCCCTTACAAAATTGCTTAGATTTATAAGAAAGCGTGACCTCAACAACTCCAGGAATATGTCGAGGAGGAGTTTGTACTCTTATGGCGTGCGCTGTAATTAACTAAATATAAAATAATTTATAAGAATAACTGTTAGATAAAAAAAAAGAGTAAATAAAAGCGTTAAAATAGTTAGTGTAATACATACCTCACTCCATACTAACATTGTACCGAAAACAACTTGTAGTCCATCAAAAAAATTATCACCAATTATAATGACAGTGGAACCACCAGTAGTCCAACCCTCACTTGGACTGATTGCTTTAATGCATGGCGTGGCTGTAAAGGGAACTGAGACATCAATCAGAATAAATTAGTAATTCAATACATTCAATACGAAATATCTCTAGAAGTCAATAGCAAGAAATGCCCATATCTTTCGAAAGCAGTCCACTATTCACTTCTAATTCGAAAACAAGACACGTATGTATTTTGTCCTTTTGTGTCCTAAAGGCTGAGCTCATATTACCTCCTGTAAAAAGTTTTTCATTCACAAAACAACAATTGACTTGAATTGGTTTTGTCACATTTGGTTCTATCTCTCAGAGCTATTGCATATACAGTATATTCTTTTGCCAAAGCAATAACGCGCAAACCTTCTATTAATTCTATTAGTCTCACGAAAAGTAACCAACAATTTTCTTTACTTTGATCTTTTCAATTCTATAAATTGTGTTTTTCTTACAAATCGGAATTTTCTGCTATATCTCAGCTCTATATGAGTGCATAACTTTTATTAGTTTTATTCTTTACTTATAAGTTACTAAAGTAAGTATTATATATGAGACCATTTGAACCGTTATAATCAAAAAATGTGGGTTTCAAGACTCAAAATAAAGGGCTTATAAGAGTTATTTATTTCAAACAAAATATTCAATATTCACATTGAATCAAAAGTTTTCCCAAACTTTTTATCTATACTCTTATCGTTGAAATTGTTACCAAATTACAAAAATATTCAATGAGATGTCATTCATTACAATGAATGAGTATTTGTTGAGCTTTTTGTTAATTTAGTGATAGAAAATGTATTGATTTAGTTATTTATATTTTACGGTGAATGAGTTCAATAATAAAATTTTAAGCTTCAAATTGTAATCATTATTATTATTATTATTATTATTATACATTTTGGACAAATATCTTCTATAATGCATTGAATCAAATTATATTAATGTAGAAACGAGTGATGCATAGGATTAGAAATAGGCAAAAAGACTATATAAAAATGCTATTACATTACATCATATTCTCTTTACAGAATTGGCTTATTTTTGTTGTTATTATGACTGCTTTTTTCTTTTTTTGGATGAGCCAAAAATGCATATTTTGTTATTTGATGTTGAAAGTAAATAATATAAAATAGAGGCTACTTCAGTGATGCTCAGCCTCTCTCAGCTGAAAGCATAATGCTTTATCGTTCCCGAAGTAGAGCTTGTATTGGATTGTCCGTTGGGATTATTGGACTGAGTGTATGGTTCATAGTATAGCAGCGATGCCTTAGAGGCGATGCAATGCCAGAATTACTTTCTTATATTGTGAACACCGAATTAGAAGTGAAAGGCATTTGAGGCTAAATTTATATAATATATTTGGAGGAAGAATAGTCTACTGGTTCTGAAACTTTATGCCACTATCCATTGATTTAATTTGGGAACATATAAATTAAAATATGGGCAAAAGTAATTGCTTACAAATTACTTAAAGTTAACTTAAATTACCTTCAGCCGGATCGAGTCTCTTCGCTCTTCTACCATGTTTTGAATTGTTATGTACAAACATGTTGTCGGAAACTGCCAACAAAGTGCCATCAACGTTAACTTGTGTTGATATAACAACCTATGTTTCAATTATTTAATATTTTATTACGAATATTTGTATGGAATAGCTTTAGTTTAATTCATTCATATTTTCAACTAAAACCAATTTTATTTTTCATGGTTTTCAATAATATTAATGGAAAATTGAAAACAAACTATAGGATACTAATCAAAAAGTATATTGATCTGTAAAATTGTAAAGTTTCAAAGTGATTGATAGTCTCAATCTAATATGAAAACTAAGCATTTTAAATTTTTGATTGGCTCAAAAATCATTTTTCAAATTCTTCTTCTTATGTTTCATATTATATTCTGTTTATATCCTTCAAATACTTTAAGATGTTTTATAACAACAATCTATTTAAGATGAAAATTACAAAGAATAGGAAAACAGAAATTTAAACTCAAATTAAAAATCGATGTGTTCTCCTAATAATTACATTGAAGTGAATTTACATGAGATTCAAGTAACTGAAGGAATTTTATCCTGGAATCTTGAATAGTATTTGGTTAAGATTGAAAAAAGAATGTGACAAAACTTCTAAGAATATTAATCTAATGGTGAAAACAGAAGTGAGCAATAATTATGTTATCAGAAAAATCTAACGAAGTCTCGACAGTAGCAATGATTGGCGATCACACACTTTGGGCGACTTATCTTCCAGTGAAATGTCAGTCATGATTCTGTTTACACTAAATTCAACAACATGTCCACATCCTGTAATTATTTTTCACTTGTGACTACAAATAAAGTGAGCCAAAAGTGAGATAATGAGCAGTAACTGTAATTCACATCTCTTCGACTGATGAAAGATGAAGTCAAGTTTAGTTATGCTTTTTAAAAGAAAATATTTCACTTATGAAACAAAACAGAAGATAAGAAACCAGAAGTAAACAAATATAAATCAATATTTTGTTATTTAATGAATCAAAATTAAACTGTTATAACAGAAAAATAAATTTTTAATTGAATCTAAAATAAACTTTAAATTTAAAATAATAATTCTATTGCAAAATAAAGTTTTATTACGTCGTTTGGCTTTTAGTTTAAAAGTTTTAAATCAAATTGTGTTTCATTTATGTAAAATTGCGAAATCATGAAAAGTTATCTTGAATAATAAATGTTGTTATTTGGTATTCAGAGCTCATATTAAGTCAATTGAGATTCCCTTAATTACTACGTTTTAAGTTTGAATATAACGTAATATAAACAAGACGTCAACTAAAATACTTTTTCTTCTGAAGAAGGCTAACAAGGCATGAAACTTGACTTTTTAGGTTCACTAAAACAAGTTGATGAAAGCAAACAGCGAAGAACTAAACTTATTGGTTGAAAAACGGCAGTAAATAATTGTGACTCAAACAAATAGTATAGTATGACAAGAAAACATTTGAACTTTTTAAAATTCTTAATGTCATCTTCTATCAAATTCAATGCATGTATTATTGAGAGAAAATATCAGAACATAGAAGACATTGGTTTACATTCGATATTATGCAACATTTACTCAATATATGTAAAACATTCATCCATAGATTCCTTGATTCATAGAAATCTAACATCACCTGAATTACAATTGCTTTTGAATAGAAGATACCCTATAAACAATTGTAGAAAAAATTGTATATAGTATTATTCATGGCTAGATTCTGATAGTATTGGCTTATTTCTAGAAAATCTACATTCAAATGACACGAGTGTTGTTTGAAAGAGATAGCAATTCATTGATGTGCTTCCCTTTACGAAAGACACACGCATACACACAACCAAAGATGGCTGTCTCAAGAGATTTAAAATATCCTTTTCTCAGTTGCCATCCGCTAGCATTAGAAGAAAAAGCAAAAAGTGCGATAAACAACATTTGAGAGAGTTTCGCATTTGTTACTTAATAAAAAATAATGTTTTACTTCGAACTCCATGTAATTATTTTACAGTTTTTTCTACAACAAAATTTTGTTCAGAGATCTATCAAATGAATGAAATGTGAATGAGAAACAAAAACGTGAGTATAATAATAATTATCATTAGAGATGTTAAAAGTGCACTTTTGACTATTTTATTAGTTTACTAATAGTTGGCAAAAGTCTAACACTTTGCATGAGATGTAAAAGCAGAAAGAGAAAGATAGGCTAACATTATTGCTAAAGAATACCAAACACTCTTTATGCCATATTTAATGATATGCATCTCAAGGGGAAAGACTTGTGCTTGTATTGTATAATACAGTTGACACAAAGAGAAACCCCTACAGGCGGTGGGAAAAAATTATTTTTGTAATGTTACTCCATTTTAGAAGCTCTTCAACTTTACACATCATATTGAAGAATATAAAAACCTATTCTTGCAAGAAAAATCATCAAAATTCAAGTCAAGCCAAGTTTTCTTATCTAATTTTGAAAAACTCTTCTCTTTTTTGGTGGAATACATTCATGAAGTGGGAATCAAAAACAGAAGTAAGGCGTTAAAGCTCTTATTCAGTTTTGATGCCCACAGAGAAATAGCTTTTTCAGAAACTGTTAGAAAATTCAAAAGTCTTATCACGAAATTTATATATATTTTTATTCGCTAAGATAAGCACAGATCCCCATCAGAATGTGAGTTGATCTCATCTCTCAACTGCTTGCAATATCATAAATAATAATGAAGTTTCACTTTGCAGTCATACCTGAAAGCGTCTCATGTCTCTTGGGTTGCCCGCATTCTTCAAACAGTTTTGGTTACATTTTAGGAAGAATTTCAGGAAAAATCTGTGAAAAAAAGACAAAAAATGAATAAATATAAACTGTATATATTTATATAAGTTATATGAGAATAAGTTAGATTCAAACTAAGTTAAAGTCTTTCTTTTAAGACAAGTATAATGTACATAAAACGCCTCTAGTATTTCTATAATGATGTAAGTGTTATGCCTGTTATTCTGGTTGAAGTCATTCAATCCCTTGAGTGATGTAATGCTATGACAGGGTTACACGTAAGATCGGTCCCAAGTGAAAACAGAAAAAGGGTCCCAAGGCATTGATGGCTTGTGCTCTGCTGCCAACTGCAGGTAAATCCGCACAAATCTGTTTTTAACACCAAATCTCATCGGGATTCTTAACATTGAGCTCTGAATAGTGCACATGAATGATACTGCTTTTCTCATAGAACACTATACAGGTTTTCACAATGTTCAATGTTATTTTATGTATTGTATGACTTAAGTGAGCGCGCAGTGCAACTAATCGGTCCCAAATGAGTTCTTAACACTTGTGTTAAGTTACAAAATAGGATAAAAGGAAAAGGCTTTGCTTATTCCATCAATTTGATAGGTATTTATGAACTTTACTCGAGTAACTCTTTTTTAAAATGCCAACGACTAGTGATAGCATTATATAAGATGGTTCGTCGACTGTAAAATTCATTACAATGAAATGTGAAAGTGTACTCTTCTTCATTTTCGTGCCTTTCTTTATGATCATCTCAAAGGAGTCATTAAAAATATGTGCATCAGCCACAAAATAAGTTAGCATTGAGTTAGCACTGAGTTGGCGTGCATTAAACCATGCATTTTGTCTGTGAAAAGAAAAAAAGTTCCGATAAGACTATGGCTTCTGTCACTTAATTGGCCCCATAAGAGTCTTTAGGTGATCCATAACTTCCAATATTTTTCCACTTTTTTCTTACATATAAATCGAGGCATTCAAGTCAAAATTCGATTGAGTGCTATAATACATATACAGTAAAAGCACATTTACGGTAAGTTAATATTATATTTACTAAAGCGTATAAAAATGTAGAATAAAGTTATGCTTTTGAATATTGACTTTGCATATAATTCATATGATGAAAGGCTACGTCACTGTAATCATATTAAAACTGATAATGATAGCGATAAAATTCCCGCTGAGTTTATCTCGTTATACTGTTACTGTTATAAGGCATGTGAGGCATAACACAGCAAATGCAAGCGATGCCGCACAAGCAATAAACTCTATTGGGAATATAATGCGAATAACATTACATTCATGGCGTGCAGAAAGATGTTGCTCACTTGCAATGCTTGCAACTTTAAATATTTAGCAGCTTGACGAATAATTAAAGCATAGCCTACTATTCCTATCCTTTTCTCTATCTTGTGTCTGTCACTGTAGAGGTGAATGAGTTTTCATAAGAATACATTTGTTTGCCTGCGATTTCAATGACAGCACTGAAATACAACATAACATTCAAAGTACAGAATACTACATAACTGTTTTCTACACACAGCACACATAGCTATGACAATTCAAAATGTCACATTATCAGATAGAGTCACATAGAGTCAGTTTGTTGTGCACGATGAAAGCTAAGATTTATGTGCAAACTCTATCATACAAAATCCTACTATAAAGACACTGAACTTACTCAACACACTGTCCGCCTATCTGTCCAATTCTCTTACATAAACTTTGAATTATTCTGTCAATGAACCCAACTCTATATACATTTACTCAACACTGAATAGGCCTTTGTTTTATTATATGGCATTCGAAATATCAATATGAAATCTTATAAATTTTTCAATTCATTGGTTTATAATTTAAGCAATACATGAATGAGAAAGTATACTGTTTTATAAGAGCACAAACAATGTCTACTCATTTATTTGATAAACACTTAGATTTTTGAAAAAATGAATAAATAAATCTAAATCCTAGAATACAATAGATTTGGCAAAAGTAATGCTATTTCTGTTCATTTTACTATCATTTAAGTCAAGCAAAAGCAAACCTCCCCAATGAAAGTATATATAGTTTAAAGCAGTAGTACCTCAATAGGGAAGTGCACTCTATCTATCAAATATGCAGTTTTCAATTACAAGCGTATTGTGCAGAGATATACGGATTTGAGTCCATTTATCAGAGAGGGATTTACAAAGGGATTAGAGTGATGTCACATATGCCTCTGTTGAACTTGAGAAGCCATTCACATAACAGAAGAGCTACAGAGGAGAGTCACTCCGAGAGACTGAGGCTCTAACTGTGTGCCACTTTGCAAGGTTTGTATGTCTCAAATTACAACATTTCGATGCGATGGCACACACGACACAGCAATAATTCTTTTTATTATTTAGAGCTAAATTTGAATTTTTATATGTCCTTAATTTAAATTGATTTGAATTTTATTTAACAACAATATAAATAAAGATGAACTTAGACTTGCAAAAAATTTGATACAATATCCTCTCGTATAAGCAATTATTCAATTCAAGTGACTGTCTTATATGGTATGAGTTATGACTTTCACTTATATGCTGTTATTGTGCACATAGAAGTCTAGATAAAATTAGTGTTTCAACTAATCATTAAGTCAAATGTATGAATATATGCAAAGACCTAATTAGGAAAGGATTACAGTTATATTGCGTTATACAATGCTTTACATGAATCATATGAATCATGAATAGGGAAAAACTATTATATCGTATGGCGAGCACTGCATTTAACAAAATAGTGAAACTGAATTTGCGTGAGATATTCTTTGCCTTTCGATCATCATGTCTTTTGCGAAGGACTGCATTTATAAAATAGCTTCACTCACAAGAGCTTTATATTCAAAGCCTAATCGGTAGAAAATGCAAATCCAGGCAAAAATAAGAGGTTCGTCTTTGTAGAGTTGAACGTAGAGACAGCACCGAATAAAGTATAGTACTTAGATTATGACCATATAAACTTATATATGTTCACTTTGAACAGTGAACAGTGTTGTGAAACTATGCAAATCTAGTTCTATTTACGCATAAATACGCTTCCATATAAATGCTAAGTATAAATAGTGCGTAAGCAATATGCCTACCAATAATGCATCCTAATAGTCTAATAGAGTGAAAGGTGCTCCAAAATATAAATAAAAGCATATCTGGGCATATAAACCAGTAAGTTATACCAGTATTGCCTGTATTTTCACAATATGCTGTCTCTCTTATCCAATTCAATGTCGATTTCTGCTCAATGTATGTATGCATCTATGAATGTATGTTTAGTGTGTGTTCAAAAGAGAGAAAATACAGTGGCATCAAATCAAACGTAGCCTTCTTTGATTAGCCCTATATCACATGGCATTTCACCCTCACATCCCTGGGGATAACCAGCGCATCAACGCATCGCATCCCCCATCAAATGTGTTCTTCACTTCTCTCTCGTCTCTGTGTGTAACTGTAGTCTCACTCTTGTCTATGATCACAAACTCAGTCACTTCTTGCTTAACTGGTGCGATGCACCTCCACTCATATCCCTCGAGCGTCGAGCTCTCAATTTTATACCTCTTCATAAATGCGCAAAACTGAACAGTAGAGTGAGTTTCAAGGGATGGAAATGCATTCACTCTATGCTATGTATAAATAATGCGCTTTTGCTTTTGTGATTCATAAATTGAAATAATAATTTTAGATATTGTTGCAAAAGTTAGATTTACTTTTAGTTTATTTCAATGTAATTATTACAGTAGTGACTTATTATTGATCGTCAAAAGAGAAGTCTATAGAAAAATAAGTCCATATTGTAGTGTATTCTGTAAGTATAGCACAACATTCCCTGAGTTGAACTGGTATACACGCAATCTTTTGCATCATTCGTGTATCTGTTATATGGAAGCAAAACTAGAGCAGCAGTTGGTCTATCTTTTTCAATTTATGAGATAGGGTCATGTTTATATGTTTGTATATGGTATTTAACTTATACGGCGGCACTCTATCAGATGCACTCATACTGTATATCTACCAATATATCGTATAAGAAATAAGTTTTACTGGATATACCAATACATACACTTCAATAACACATATACTGCATTCGTATAACATTTTCTATGAGTGATACAACAAACCTCTTCATATATTTATTATTAAAAAATAGAAACGAAAGCTTTAGTGCAGAGGGGAGGGGAGGGCTGGTCGAGTTTGACTTAGGTAAACACCATTAGTTGGATCAGGTTGGATGAGCACAATGCAATTGCATTTACTCTATATATATCATGTTTGCTTTTGTGCGAACATCACGTAAAGATTGTCCTCTGCTTTAGTACATGCAAAGGTTAGGTCAGGGGAAAGTCGTTATATAACAAACAAACAATAGGAAACTCAAAACTACTGTATTAAACGCAACTAAAAACAATTATGTTTGTTTTAACTCAAATTAGGGGAAATTTGGCTCATTTTTATCAATGAATATTTATTGATTGTTTGTGTGTCAAATGTGATAATTTAACTTTAGTATAAGTAAGCATACAATTTAATGCCCCTCTAATGTCACTTTCTTTCATAACAAAAATGGATTGCTTGGCATCGCATTAACAATTTAAAACAAGAATTCGCTCGAAGATAGAAAATCTGCAAAAAATACTGCGAACTAAACAAAAGTATATTTGCATTTTCAAAATACCATTTTCAATATTGGATCTCATTATGAATGCAAGACTGATAGAATGGAAACAAATCTGTGGTAATAATACAGTAGTTCTCGTAATATCTTTTCATGTATCAGAAATGCAACAGTATTTTTGAGTAGAAGAGGATCAGCCAATTTTCTCGGCCAATTTGACTCCCCTTTTCCCCAATCAAAGCTTCTTATGAGAAGCACTACATATTGTGTTTGAATAGAGGGTATATAAGGCTTGGAATTGTGGTCTATATAACTTTTATATTATTACATCCATAGAGTCTTTCTCCCATTTCTCCAATTTTACACCTATAATGTTCTCAAAGCTTTCCAAAGTGATGTTCGCGCCGGAAATGAAGATTAATGGTGACCAACATGAAAGTCAACGCGAAATGGATCGCGCTTTAGTGAAGAGCAGCCCCTAATAAACAGAGTAATGCTATACAACATGGATATATTCGCTTCCTCTCTCGCTTTATGACCATTCACTTTACAAACTCATATATATGGAACACTACAACACAGCTCAATAATGGTTTAGAGCGCAACACTATCTTTACATTATATAACATTGAGGGGAGAGAGAGAGAGAGAGAGAGACGAGAGAGCAATATTGGCTCATCTTTGTTACAATTGTGTAAAATTTGTCAACTCACAGAACGACTAACACTGGAATGCTGTACACCTTATATCACATTTTTACATATCAATAGCTTTTGAATGCAAGTGTGTTTAGCATTGACTACAAATTTTCACTAGTCTTAAGGCAATATTTTGCAAGTGATATTCTTCATGAATATAGCTATCTGTTTGCTTTTAAATCACTCAACTATTGCAATTTATGTTTAATACATTTGAATAAGCCTTCATTTTATTTACTTTCATCCATTGAAACCTTGCGATTTGCCAAAGGCTTGTTTACTTTTAACTGAGAGAAAAACTCTCAATTTAATTGAGATGAGAAACAAAATTAGCTGTTATACAATCCAAGAATATTTAATAGATAACAATTGAGCTCATTTGCAAAAGAATTGCTGTAACGAATCGTTAAACGCACCATAAAATTGATATAATATTACTCTATTTATGCAAACAAAGAAAACTTAACAAAATCATAAGAAAATATATTTAATATCATTTAATACCACTTTTGCAATTCATTCGTTTTATTGGTGACTATACAGTAAAATAGAACCAAACCTTATGTGTTTCTTTTACTCGTCGTTTTCTCTCTTTTTCTTTAATACATAGACATGTATAACACTAGACATGTATAGCACTGTACTCTCTATCGTCTTCCTCCTTCTCTTTATATATCCTTTTTAGTGCAATACCTCTTACAAAAGCCATTACATTATAAGATCCAATCGAAGAAGAAGCAAAAGGAAGCAAAAGAGAATCACTAAAAGTTTGCTAAACGCGTCTCGCAATGCATGCCTTACTAAAGATTAGCGGTCAGTAGAATTTCTCTCGTTGTAATAGTAGTACAGAGAATAATGACCAATTCTCGTGATAACGACTCTACTATAGCCCTCACCTTTGCACTAGCATTACATTGATATGAAAATATTTTTGTTTAAGAAATAAATCCATAACTGAAAAAGTGACGCATATTTTTCTATTTACAGTTAGTGATACTTGAATTGAGTTTCGTATATGAAGTTATCTGCTTAACAGGTATATGAAGCTGAAAAAATGAAGAGAAAGGGGAAAGCAAGAGATGATTGCCTTATGTTGCATTGATAGAGTTCTTGACTGTGCTTACTGTTTGTGAGCTAATGCAAGATTGGACCGCTGGGATAGATATAGAAATGCGTGAATTTTAGATGAGAGCTGTCTTTCTCAGTAATGCTTTCAAACATAGTGATACACGCACATTATCAGAAACCATTGATCATATTCATATTACTCTATACAGAATATGTTTGCATCGGAATCATCTTTTCTCAGTCATGTGCATCTTTTCATTCCCTCTTGTCTAGCAATGTTGAGCAGTAAAACGCGCAAACTTTACACTATATATAACTTTTTGCAAAACCAAGTACTGTATAGCATATATACCTGTATACATGCGTTTATATATATAAGTATATATACGGTATACACAGTATAGTGAAAATTTCATCTCCCTGTGGAAGAATCAATAGCAAAAGAGAGAAGTTTTGCTGTTAAGATACTAAAGCTTTATGTGCAGGTTAAGTGTAGATAGACTAACATGAATCGAAGCCTCGGCTTGACAGAAGATGTTTTAATATCTAAAATACGTTCACACATAGTTTCCATATTATTATATACTAAAAACATAAAAATGGATCTTTCGCTTATTCTCTCCATTATTGCATTAGGCTTTTCATATTCATAAACATGTGAGTCTATAAGTGAACAAAAGCAGCTCACATGCAAGTATTATATTAAGTGAAATGATTCTCATTTTCGTGAACCGCACCCTTTTCAGCCTGGCTCACAGTTTTGGGTGGAGGTCATGCATCATAAGAGCGAAAGAGCGTTTCACTACTGCCTCACTAACAGTACTCTTATTCTAGTCAACTAACATTGCATCGTTGCATGTGCTAATCATGATCCAATCTCATTAAATGGTAATTATTCGCCTCTTTTAGGCGAAGAGACTCTCTTTTGCACTCATAATTTAGAGTGTATTCCAAAGTAGTCAGAGATGTGTGAGAGAGTGAGAGACAAACTCACAAAGACTGATAGAGAAATTTTGGTAAACTCGTAAGTGTTTAATGAGTATATAGACTAGGGGTGGATTCATTTACATTCAAAGTGCAGGTATCACGTTCTTGATGTTATGCGATACTAAAAATACTTTCAAATGTTTAATTAGAAATAGAATATAAGAATTGTTTTTTGCTATCATTTTTCTCTTTTATAATTCCCTTAACAACTATTATTACTGCATATTGTGATAGATTTAACTCACGAAATAAAGTTGAAAATTATTTACAACTTTTTTTTATCAAATAGACGTATTGAATAAATTACTGCTATAGTCAACGAATTTTATAAATTATATTGAAATGTAAAAAAAACTTAGTATATAAAGAATAATGAAGAGTTGATGTTAACACTCATAATATTGATGCTATTGAGAGACATTTCCGACGATCTTAACTGCCTTTCACTTTTATTTCCTATCTTTATCAATACATAATGAATAGGAAATCCCTACCGGACATATTCTTAGCTCAATCAAAATGATGTAACACTATTCACAATGACTCAATGCTCTCCGTTTGCCATCTAATATTCCAGTACGAGTGAAAACCTAATGTGAAAGCAGTAAAAACCAATATTATCCTATTCCTCTATGTGAGCCATTATTTCCCTCAGTTTTTGCTCATTCGAGAGCGGAATAACACCTCAAATCTGAGAAGAGTTTTAGTAACTGTTAGTTTTCCGGGAAAATCATAATAATGTCTCACATCTGAGCCAATGTTAACTAGCAGTGCTAAAAAGGGATGCTTAGAGGGCCATAATATTTAACATGATCCATAAGTGTATTAACTTGGGTACTAATACATTGCCTCGAGATATATGGCAATAGAGATGCGTATGAGGTATGCTTTTATGTCATCTATTCCTTATTTTGCCTACACATACATTGCTTCAATTCATCCATCTATACAGCAATCCATCCTCTATTCTGTATTCCTACTACTCGTAGTATAACCAAACTCTCTCCATCTCTCTCTCTCTCACTCGTCTCTCTCCATCTCTCTCTACTTCTATATTTGCCTCTTTTCTTATTCTCATGGGAAAGAGAGGCACAAACACATAGAGTAGAGAATAGGCGAATCAAATCTGATTCACTTTTGGCCAAATGCAATGTGTATGCTTTTACCTCAAATATGGCCAAATAATTCGCTCAAATAAGAATAAACTTTTCTCTATCTCTCATCCAATATCTAGTGCTTAATTTAAGTAAATAAATAAACAAAGCATTCTCTCAATTTACTTTTACCAATTTAATGACTACTCAAAGGCAACTATAATTTAAAAGCAGGAAAAACTACATTAGATATTAGGAAACTTTTTCTATTCATTGTTTAGTTGCTTTTCCACTATCTCAGCGAATTGATTGACAGTTGTGATGTCAGACACCATTACAGAGAATTAAGCAGATTAAAGGCACGTTCGCTTGAGGATAGTGTCATGTGTTCTAAATACAGACTGTGAGGACTAGATTCAACTTTGCTTTTTTCATGTCTTTGTGTGTTTGACACATCTAACTATTCCACTTTATAAAGCTTTTTTCTCTTAGTTCGTAAAAATTCCTAAATATTTGTGTATATAATATAAGTTTATATATTTATTTATATAGATTTGTTTGCATATAAATAAAGAAAAGAATGAATTGATAGATTGTATGTTTTATACAAGTTATTTCCCCAAATTATATGTATATATTCGCTGATGGCATGAATATTCTTATGCTCTATTTACTATAGTCTCGAGGGATGCAGAAAGTTGTCGCGAGACATATTTCAGTTGATTATAATTCGTTAATTATGTACAGGTGGTGACGTGTGAGAAACGTGTACAGTAACAACATATAATGTAATGCAGAATACTAGCAGTTAGGACTCAGGTATGCATTGAAATACATGCAATCCTCGGAGGAATGACTCCTAAGAGAATTCCACGTTGGATCGTTCAACGCAACAAAATGCCGCTCAGCTACACGTTAAATTAGCGAAAACTCCGTTTTATAGATACTGCCTGCAAATAAAACTACTCAATGATGTGCACATTTAATGCTTGTTCAACTTAAAAAATGCCAAATAATACATTTTCTTCTCTTTGAATTTGACGAAACCCCTATTTTTGAATTGGGATTTATTGTTTTTTTCAAGCGCAAGACAAGTTAACTTCTCATCGAGTTTTCCTCTAAACGCAACATTTACTCTATTCGTTATGCAAACTTACATTACTGTATGTATAATACATTATATGAATTCTATCTACACTGTTCTGTATACTAACTTAGCATATGATACAGCACTGTTCAGTACTTATACCTAATATGCTTTACATAAGTTTATGCATTTAAGTATTATCAGACCATTGGTGCATATCATGCGTTGTAGAGTAACATTAAAACAAAATGCGACATGATCTGCATGCAAGCGAGTAATTATTATTGTAAATGACAACTATTTTTGCTTATTAAAAATTAATTGACTCCACTTCTAAATTAGTGCTCTTCATGTCTTAAGAACTCACGATTGAGAGATAGAATTACATTCACAATAAACAACAATTCGTGTTGTAATTAAACTGTTTATCATTGCATTTATGTCTCAAATAAATATATATTCATGTTGTTGTCCAACGAATCATCAAATTGTTAATAGAGACCAGATAGTGGTTGAATTCTAGTCCCAATGGACTTATTTTCCTCACATACAAGTTAGTCATAGGTTACAAAAATAAATGCGTATTTATTCGTATCAAAAATTAATGTCGAAAATAAATTATAATTCCTCAACACAGTAGAGATAACACTGTATCTCATTATTTTCATACTATAATTTTTATTACTCAACACAATGAGTGCAAAAAATTAATCAATTAAAACATAATTCAGCAAAATTTTAAAAGAATAGATAAAAACAAAAACAAATATTTGTTGAAAACTTAAAAGAAATATTAGTATATCATAAGCAAAATGTGAGTTATATTTCATTGAAATAGTGATTATTACAAAAATTATTTGAAGAGATGGGGGATATATTGAAGTGCACCCATTTATTTGCTTTTTGTTAGTCTAATGTTTGTCATGCATTCACTGGTAATAGAATCTGATTCAATAGCTGTTTATAAGAGCACTTCTCTCTACCCAAAATCTATTGTGTAACATAAATGAGTGTCTGAAATGATTTGATGGTGTGATGGCTTCATTGCCACTAGTTTTATGACAAACTCATACTGATTCATGTTTGTTGATTAGATTTTGATGTCACCCAATTCACTATTTATATTTGCGCTATGATATAGTTCTAATTTATTGATATGCAAAAATTTGAAAATGGGATAAAACCAATACTGAGTGGTCAATATGAACCATCAATGTGTAAAATCAAATACTATCATATCAAACTCATATATAATATATGTATTTTCAACATAGAGTAACTGCATCTTTAAGTATATGGAAAAGAGTTGATAATTCAAATTTAGAGCACATTCTTGAACATTCTTGAAATGAGTGCAATCGCATAATATAAAATTTTAGCCGGAAAAGAGAGGTGGCTAAGAGTGCAATAATAATTTAAGCACATCAGATAACTATAGCAAACCCTACGGAAATAGTCGCCCCTTTTTTCATTCATATGTATCTCACATGCTTTCATACAGAGCAAAGTATATTAGATCTAACTAGAGCTGAGTTACAGCAAAGGGAAAATAATAAAATAATGGGAATTGATTTTTGGGGAGACATATGACTAGCATTTGATGCACCTCTAAATCATTAAACTTAAATTATTATCACACTAGTGTTGCCTTTATTTTGATTGTCAGCTTTTAAATTATTTTCAAAAAGAAATTATCAAAATTGGTTACAAAAAGCTAACTTTTTATTTTTAAAGAAAATCTTATGATAGAAATAAGTTATAAAGTTATATAAAAAGGGTGTAAAAATTATTATATATAAAGTATGCCTCTTTTTGTGCACATCTGCTAATGTAAGTTATAAAAAATAATACACTGGTATGATATATACAGTAAATGTCATTTTATACAATACTTCTCATTGCAATAGAGATCCCCTTTGTATATGGTGAGGGTTGTTATTACAAAAGCCAGCAAATTAGCTGCATGGCTTCGTCAATAATTCATCAAGTCAGCAAAAGCGCTATTTTCACGGAGACTCTCAAATAAAACTGACATTGAGAGAGCATGTGCTTACTTTAGTTGCTTTTACTCTATGCTATACTCAATATACACACACATATACACTACACAAATGGCATATATGCACCTAAATCGCTAACTTAGCAAAGATGGTTAGAACACGCTATTCTCAAACACTGATATATGCGGTTATTTCTATTATTTTCTATTCTGTTAGACGTTTTGTGAGCTAACAGATTATCAGCATTTCTATAGTTATGATAAATTTCCAAACAACTATTCTTTCATCTCATCCCAATTCATCATTGATTAAGGAATTATTTTTATAAATTGGAGACAATTTAAACCATCATTGAAGCTATGATAAACCGGTTTATTCGTACACAATACTCAAGTTATCTTTAATTAAGACAAATTAACTCATATTAGAGTGCATTGCATTGAATCAGTTTGAGTTCAAATCTTTCAAATAATGAGCTGTCACTAAATGGAGTTTGACTTTTGTAATTTGTTAAACTTTTTCTATTAAACAATGACAACAATTAGGTCTAATCTAAAGGAATAAATTTTAGTATATTATCTTTGATGTAAAGTTTAATGATTACACAAACATATGCTATGATTCAATGAACTGCTAAATAAACTAATAATTTCGAGTGCTTAAGTTAAAGGACGGGACCTAAACTCGAGTTTGGAGTGAAGATTGACCCAGAAATCTTATCAAAATATTACCAATTCTAAACATATTTTGCTTCTGATTCTAAATAACTAGGGGAAACAAAAGCTTAAGCTTATCTGGAATCCTTTGAGCTTGAGCTTGAGCTTGAGCTTGAGCTAGCTTACCCCAGCTATAGTTTAGCTTATACTCTTCATATCATCATTATAATTAACGGAAGAGTTTTTAAATTTTTCATAACTAATTAGTCCATTTTCGGGAAGTCCCGAAAATCCTACGAGTTTCAAAAGTAATAGGAAAAGAGTTCTAAACTCAACATTTAGCGACTTCAAGATTAAAATAAGCAATTTTGAGACCTGAAAAATTTTATCTTCAATTTCCGATTCTACTGATTTAAGGCTCGGTTTCTACCAATTTATATACAAAATCTATTTTTACTGATATTTCACATTTAGGAATTTTATTAGTTAAGGTTAGAATTTAATTAGAATCATGTATTGTATTTCAGTTCACTTTACTCTAAGCCTTTTGATTTAGATTTTATAGTCCACTCGCGGTTTCATATTTTCAATAAGTAGTGACTTTGAAGAAATAATTTCAAGCTTGTAATGAAATATTTAAATATTGTGCTTCAAAATTCTTATGACAATAGGAAGTCCAATAGTCCAAAAGGATAAAAATTTCAATATAGTGAAAATTCCTTAATGAAAAACAATTGTATTGTCCCTAAAATAGCAGTATTTTTCTATCAAATCCCGCCCGTATTCGGCTGCTTAAAATTGTGAAGAATCGTAGTCTTACTTATAGCATTGATTAGGCATTATAAAATGATGAGCCCCTCATCTGCTATTTTGAATTGGGAAAATAATTGTTAATCTTTCGTAATTGGTATCATTGACTAAATCAACAGTTACTTCAACCAATCAATACATAGATTACAGATAAAAGATTGAGAATTATCAGAATAATTTATTCAGCGTAAAATAACAATGAAGCTCAAAAATGAGAAAAAACAATCCTTGCATTTAAAGATTAATCTATTAATCTGAAAAAATATTGTACAAACTCTGGCTTAGAATGAAATTTAATTCGATTTGAAATGCTAAAATTCCTTAAAACTATGTAAAAATGTTTAAAAAAGTGCTTATATTAAGCACTGAAAAATTTTTGAATCAAGAGCTTATAGAAGTGGAAACTTTAAAGCAGTATTGAGAAAGTGACCAAAAATATTGAGTATCTTTTTGAGCTCATTAAAGTTAAACTGTAAAAAAGAAGAAACAAAATCGACTTTAGATGCAGTCTTTGATGAAGTCTGTTTTGCGCACATTTGATGCAATGGCCAACTGTAGCAAAACCAAAAGTAGATTTAAGAAAAAGCCCCTGACGGCCAATCAAATACATAGTCTCTGATAAATCAAATCAAAGAATCGGTCTCTTCGATGTAGAGATATATACGTGCGCTTATTCTTTGCTTTGCTATAAAAAAGTTAGTGTGCATTTTCCTGTAGTAACTCAGATAAAAAGAGAGAAAACATCTACAGCACAAAATAGAATGAATGGCCATACAGTATATACAGTAGAGTATGCATGTGTGCACTATTTTACTAAATAAAATTTAGGATATATTTGAGTGGCACTCGGGTTCGATCTATAAAAGCTGTATTTTCAAAAGCAAAACTTTATAAACTTAACTCATTTAGATTTTGCATAGAGATCGAGTCAAAGCTAATGTATTTTTGAACTCAAATGGACTTTACAGTGAGTTTAACTACAGTCAAAAAATATGTGATAAAAGAAAACTATTTACTTATTTATAGATAAATAAAGAAAATTGAGTTAAAAGCAATTCATTTAATAATTTCCTCTCTTCCCAAATATTGCTCATATGTTTGGCTGTTTATGGCTATACGGACACAGTTGTGATTGAATCACAATGAATATGAGTTTTAGTTGTATTAACGAACGTAAATGTGGCAAATCTATGGCAATGCTTTGTGTCAGATTATATTCACAAAATGATGGGGCAGACCATCTGCTCAACTCAAGAGGATTAGTGTAATATTAGGGGAAACCTCATCAGCCAGTGCTACACGGGATGGTTTGGACCTGTTTTGATGCTTCAATCAAGTGTACATTCAAACCATTCAAACAATAATCATAACCATAAATTACACGTTAATACTAGTAGAAACAATTTCAATTAATAGTCGGACAATATAAACATGAATCGCAATTCTACTCATAAATTATAATTGACTGTCGAATTATAACCACTCGAAAGAAAAATGAATGTAATATTTGAAAATGAGTTAAAATCACTGTTATTACAATTATTAGCATTATATAACTGAAAAAAGAACATCCAAAGTATATCTTACAGTGGAATTCAGTTATATTTATTTGCACTCAATTATTGGGGGCTGTTTTTTACAGAAATAAGAGACCTTTGAGCTTAAAAAAGATAAAGCGCCCACCCGTTCGTTTGTGCAATGGATCAGATATATTGAAATTTTTGCGCAAATGTTATCATTTGAAGGGCCACCAGCACGAGCACAACACGAGCCAAACGCACGCCTTTTTATCGTATGCACGCGGCAGGGCTTCAATATAAATAGTTAGCGTCTCAGTCATGATAACATCTCCCTTTTCGCCAGTTAGGCATCATTATGAATCGCAAAATATGATATTGGAGATGTAGATAGGCTTTAAGCAGACGTTTTACGCTTATTACCGAAACTGTTCTGTGCAGTAATTGCGTTGAAGGCATTACGCCAACTTCAGCAGTATTTTATTTTCATACTCATATATAAGCCAGTAGTTACACATGCATGTAATGCATGCATAAACCATCTTTTTATGCTCGGGATTAGATATTTTTTGCTGCTCACAGATTGAGAATATTCGGCAAAAGTGAAACTTTCATCAATACCATAATAATACTTGTATTATAAATATTGATAGAAAAAATTTTGGTGCACTTTTACACTTACCGATCGATGATAACTGGATCAGAAGGAGTCTCATTTCGATTACCACAGCTTTTCTTATCGCAGCACCGACTGCAAGAGAAAAAGATGAAAAAATACAAATTGATGCAATGAAACTGATTGAATAGAGCAACGAGTAATACAATACTTTATGCCAAAATAAATTACCTGCACATCACTTCATGTGTTAGAAGTACCCGACACATTTCGGGGTTTTTATCCTGCCCTTCATAAATGATTGCCTATCAAGAAATTAAAAGTTGAATGACTTATTTTTTACAAATAACTCAACAGATTGTTATAAAGAGGGACTCGAATATACTTGTTTACTAACAAAACATGCTTAAATGCATTATTCGTATATTTTATGCTCCTTTTATTTGACTATATCTTTTTTAAAACATAAATGATCACAAAAGTGAACAGGTTTTTTGTCAAACCCATATGGGCGACAATTATCAGAAGAGTGCAGACATAGAGTTGGCACACATTATAGTGGTCTATAATAGTCAGTGAATGAGACTGAAAAAAGAGAGGAGAGTGAGATATGCTTGGCTTGACATCTGCTTCAATAGGACCTCTATGTGGTGTTTTTATACAATACAACTAAGTATATAATGTATTTTCGAAGGCTTGAAATGTATGCACTCAGTCGTATCATTTCTGGTGCTCCGCTTTATGGGACAAATGTATCTCTCTTTAGACTCTCTCTTTCCCCATCCCTGCACTTGTTAATAGAAAACATTGTTATCCAAACACGGAAAAGCTTCTCTGTTTGTTATATACATGAAGTGCCCTAAAAACACCGCTTGTTTTGCAAGAAAGTGTCATTTGAGAGGATAGCATCCAGTCAATTGTTTTCAAGACTCAAAAATCAAATGAATGTTCGAATTTGATCCATAAATCTGACATATTTGATAATACAATAATACAGTTTATAGTGAAAATGTGCTCATATGTCGACTAGCAGGTGGTCAATGAGAGCATGTGGTTCACTCTGCTTAGTCTTGTTAACAATCTATAAATGATTGGAAAGGGGCTAATAATAATTCAACTAAATTAGAAGCAATACTTTCAAAAATTTCAATCAAATCGATAGAATGTACGAAATAGTGAGCTCTCAAAGGAGCCTCAATCAAAATCATTTTCTAAATCCTTTATTAAATATATACTCAAAATTATTCTGTAATTCTGGATATCATCAAAATGCAAATAAAAGAATCTCTTAAACCTCTTGCTTAAGATACCAATTATTTTGAGAAACATAATAACTATTCTTAAAATAAGAGGCTTTTTATTTTGAGATTTGCATATATTCTCAAATGAATTTTTTTAGATTGTTTGCATTTTGCTTATTATTGTAAAAAGCATAGGAAAACAGGAAATTATAGTGCAATATTGAAAGTTTTGAGAGTGTAATCAATCAGAAGTAGGGACAAGAAAACGCAAGTTCATTCTCCTAATTATGGGAAGAGCATGGATAGCATGGATGTCTCTGTGCCCAGACAAGCGTTTGATTGATCCGCAACGTTTCATTGAATCTACAAAAAGATGAGACTCTAGTAATACTGTGTATACAATGCTTTAACTTGCAAGTGGTGTACATCAATCTGGAATGAATTCACCAACTCATTGATTTGGAACAATTCTCTCAATCCAATAGTTGGGTATTATTTTGTCAGTCTTTAAAACAATTGTTAAAATTAAAGCGATCGGCTTTACAGAAATGTTTATCTTTTGCTTTAGGGCTCTTAAAATACTATATACTATTCGGAGAACATCGTTTACTGCCTTAGAGTTTGCGATAGAATGCGTTGAATCCCACTCAAAAGCCATAATGTACATAATCTGAAATAAGCTATAGCATAGCTCTCTCACTCTCTCAGCTCTTATGAAAGTAACTCGAAAAATCAATACGCTTTTTGACTACACGGTCAAGAGGCTGATTTATCATTCGCGGTTTTGTTTTTATGAATCACATGCATCATCACGCAATTCTTTCAGGCTATATTCTAACTATATTCTTAGCATACGCTCAAATCTTTTTTCTATTTATATTGACTCAATACTAATCATATCATAGTAAAAGCTATTAAATATATATATAATTAAATTCAAATAATTTTATAAAACAAATTATTCATGAGATGTCTAAAGCGACAAAATTGACTTAACATTTCAACTATTATAGGCTTTGATTTGATAAACAACTTTATGAATATTATGAGATGAAAGAACAAATAAATGGGAATTTCACTGTATTTGTTAATATCACGTATTGCTAAACAGTTTGGATGCATTAAACTTAATCACAATGAGTTACATCAATGTATTCATATATAAGACGAATAATGGGGAGCAAATAGATTACAATTATGATTTATGGACAACAAGTTCAAATCAAACTAATAAACTAATGCAAATATATTTATTTTAACTTATTATTGTTTTTCACTAAGTATCTGATAAGTCATAACTATACTTATATAATCTATGAGTTATACTTTGCAAATACTGCTATAATAAACTCTTTATTTTGTATTCAGTCATGCATTTATGCAAATAAAATAATTGATTCATTGATTTTAGATTTGAAAGTCATACCTGTTTAGTAACAGAATCGATGAGTCGTACGTACAAGTCTTGTTCTTGTCTGACACCTGTTTAAAGAAAAGAAAAACAACTTTGAGAATAGAATTGATTAAGTGGTTTTGAATTATGTATTAAGCAATCGATGTGACCAATGATGTGACCATTTTGTTGAAAAGGCTTCTCTGTTCTACATTTGAAGTATTTCAACAAAAGGCCAAAACAAGGATTAAGACTAAAGATAATATATTACCGTTAGCGTAAAGCAGTTGAAGTCTATAGTGTATACCATTATTTGTTTTCTGGCCCTCAGATTCCTGTTAAAAAAATTCAGTTATAATGTATAAGTGATTTGATTGTTGAGCACAAGACAAGAAATGAATGGATTGCTTGTAAAATCGGTAATAGCAATGAGAGCTGACCTGATCTTTTTCAATAAAGCCAACAAATGTAGTTCTTTCGACTTCAACGGGCTGACCCGCTTTGTCATAGAGTGCAATTACAAAATGGAAAAAATTGCTTTTTCTCAAATTGGACGGCGGCTGCTTCTCAAAGTGTGCTCGACCCAAACCAACACTACAACCAACACATACAAGGCATTAATATTGAGTCATTCATATCATACATATTTTATGATATGTATGTGTTTGATGTGTGTATATAATGATTATGTTGAACAGCAAATGGCGGAACACAACATAAAATCAATTAAATTTCTTACATAGACTTAACTGAGAAGTACAAGAATATTAATGGGAATTAAATAATTAGAAATATATTAAATGATAGATAGGTAACAAACCTGGCAACAGCTGCCTGGTCAAGCATAGACGATTGCATCCATCCGGCACCTGCACGTACACCATGATGATGATGATGATGATGTAACTGCGCGTGCGGATGATGTGCTGTCGGCACATGCAGTGATGGTTCTTCTTTAAGAGATCCTGTCGGTGCCATACAAGGACCTCTAGGCTGGTGAAGTCCCCCCGACTCACCGCTATGATGAAGTCCAAACATTGAAGACACCGTATACGCCACTATTATGCCGGTTAACTGGACACTTCTTGTCCCTTATGGCTTATTATTTATTTATTTTCAATTAACTTTATATATACTTCAGAGTATATTTTTGGCACAAATAACTATTTTTACGTTAGTTTTAAAGTTTAATCACAGAAATTAAATGCAATAAATTAAATCAATTCGAGGCATTCAAGATTCCGCTTACAAAATACTATTGAAAGCCTCAGGCTTTTAGTTAGTTCAGACCCACCTGTGATTTTTGATGTGCACTCTGTTTTGGATCTCACAGTCTTATCAGTTAGAAAATCACACAATTTCTAGGAAAGCATGAGTTGAAACATTGAAAAACAAGTTGCAATAAAGTTATTGTTCACACTTCTGACAAGTCTTTTGAATCTCAATTATATGTTCAATACAACAATTTATTCATCATTATATTGTTTGTATAAACTGTTCACTCATTATTTGAAGCACTCATAAATTGAAATATACTTTAAGCACATAATAAATTTTTTCTTACCTCAAAATGATTGTATTGAATGAATAAATGATAATAGAGTTCAATATAAAATAGTTAAGGAAACGTCAATCAACACAGAGGTGTAATACTCGAAGTTTTAACTCTGAGATGTCTAGTCTCGAGTGTCTCGTTATTGGAGAACATCTTCTCCAAACACAGTTAAACGTAATGTCATCGTCTCTCGATACCGATTTTGATGGTCAAACAACTGTCCAGTTTTTGCGAATGCAATAGCGATATGGCACTGATGGCACTGGTTGTCTCTCCTCCCAAAGGGTCTTCTAGCAAGCATGCAGTTTCAGCCCCAAGTGAATATGCCTTGAATGTCGTCAAGAGACTGAGAGCAACGCTAAGCCTCACGGGGGTCCACAAGCCTTACATACAGTATTGCACGCACGCAATGTCACGCACGCGCACTTCAATGCATTGTTGTGCCGCACGTGCAGTCGATACTCCACCTTCCCTTGAGGAAGCGCTATCGCACATGTTGATGGCGATGGCATTGATTCTTGGGATGTATACAACAAGTGTAGCTCCACATCGTTGACCACTCCTCTCATTGATACGCCTTGTACTATATGCTTGTGAACATCAACCAATGGAATGTTCCCCTAAGGATGTTATGCCTGACAATTGGTAATGCGTACCATTGATAAAATACTACACTTTTAAGCATTAGCATTACATACTTAAGTTATGGGACATATATAAGTATGGAATATATCAAATATACTCAATATAGTTATACTTCTCAAACTATACTCTACTTTTACTCAATTCAGATCAAAATTCTCTCAAATCTCTTGTTGAAATCTCACTGCAATTCTTTCAACGAACAAAATGAAAAATTAGATTTTCCCATAAATTTTGATTTTAATCATAAGTAAAGCCTAATAAAAGATTCTTACTTGACTCGCATTTCCATTTTCAAAGCATAAAACTTTTATTGCACTCAAAATCAGATTAAAGAAGAACTATAATGTAAAATAAATTGATCTCAACTTGTAATACAAAGTATTGGAAAATTAAGGTCGAAAGTATTTCTTCAAAATGTATGCTTAGCTCTATATTTTTGTACCGTTTGAGAATCGTTTGTACGGTTCAAGCAATTGAATTATATCTGCAGTATCTCTCTCTCCCACCCACTCTCTCTCTCGCTCGTTCTCTCTCTCTCTCTCGCTCGTTCTCTCTCTCTCTCTCGCTCGTTCTCTCTCTCTCTCTCGCTCGTTCTCTCTCTCTCTCTC